>JAQFZU010001751.1:0-11856 GCA_034696185.1 Henia vesuviana | reverse complement strand
GACGTCACTATCGTCATACGCATCATCAGTAACTGTTTACTGTGGCAGCCATGTTGAAGACAGCAGTCCATCAGTATATATGTCTATGGTCCGCTGGCCTCGTACTGGTATCTATGATACCGATACGAGGTCTGACTATCATGTACACACTAAATGGCTACGTGGGGTAGCTGTACATGCCCATTTATCTAATGCTTTATCCATGTTCACTGTAAACATACATGTCTAATATTTGCTTTAGACACTAGACAAGTAGACTCAATAAATGTCTAATGTCTAAATATCGGCTAAAAACCACTGAATTATAGTCTTTTTGTGCCTTAACCCAATTTTAGATGCCAGAAAAAGATTAACAAGGTTGTCAACTTAACGTTAAATATTAGGAGCAAGCAATATTAGACCTTCTCAAATGACTAAAAAAAGGCTACAGTATTAGGTGCATAAAAAGCCTAAAAAATAGGCTTTTAAATTTACAGTGTAGTAGATATGATGTTAGATTTATCTCGTTCTTTTTATCACGTTATACAAATTGCATGTTAACGTTTTTGGTTGTATTTAAAAAAAAAGAGTGGGGTAACATGTTGGGTACACATTGTAGATTGTCACCACTTGTAAACAAAAGGGGTTGCTCTGGTTACTAATAAAAGCGGAGATGTTGTTACGATTCAGTTTGATCTGGCTCACTCTCTCTTATATATAATAAGCAAACTCAATCTCCAACAAATGTGATGACATATGTTTAAACTTTTATATAATTGTCATTAATTTGTTTGTGTTTATAAACTAAGTTATATAGCTCATTTCTAAAAGAATTATGCAAGCTGGAATTTGACTCCCTATGCAAAAACATAAGATTTCTATCAAAAGAATGAACAGGCAAAGCTGAAAACAAAAAAGTGTTAAAAATAGCATGTTTAGGAAAAATAGATGCGATTACAAAAAGCATGAAAAATTTATGAACACAAGAGCTGATGGAGAAAGTACTGCTGAATCCTCTCCTGGGATAACAAATGTTGGAGTCATTGGAGACCCATCATCAAATGGCAAAAAAACAGTTTAAGGTTACTCATGAAGAGAAGAGCCGATAAGGCCTATTCATTAAACCCATGCATAACCAAGACAGCAGAAAAGAATG
Source organism: Henia vesuviana (assembly GCA_034696185.1). Lineage (NCBI taxonomy): Eukaryota > Metazoa > Arthropoda > Chilopoda > Geophilomorpha > Dignathodontidae > Henia > Henia vesuviana. The sequence goes on along the minus strand of JAQFZU010001751.1, from coordinate 10,721 downwards.
TACTCATGCATTAGATTTTGTAAGTTGACTGAAGTCTTTATTGCTAGTTGCTATGGCACTTACAATTGAATTGATTATTGCTTTAATAAAATATTGCACTGCACATGCTACGATTATTGCAAGCAGTTTGTAACATCCCTCCCCCCTCAGTTTTATTGCCACCTGGTACGAACATAATCTTGGAGATAAGACCTGTGCACGTGCGATGGAAGGCGTGCCTGAACGCCATGTGTTGCGGCTTCTATATACTTCACCAATAGTTGGCGCTCTATGATTTAAGTTGTATTGTTTCGCCAATAGATGGCGCGCCTTAGTTTTAAGCCTTTTTTGTTAATTCTAAAGTTCTTTTAGGTCTTTTCTAGGCCTTTCTCATGTTCTTATGTTCTTAGCTCATGCTAGCATGTCATTGTAGCTTGCATGAGCTGTTCCTTGTACGCTCTCTGTTGAAGTATCACACAGAGCTTTTATAATGTTTCAAAAAGAATAATAAAGCCAGTTGCTGCCTGGACTCACTTTGAGTGTGTCACTCTGGCCTTTTATGCCAGACTCACTTTGAGTATGTCACTCTGGCCTTTTATGCCAAGCAACTCTCTTCCAACTTAACTTACTCTACTGCTTCTTATTTGACTTTGTTATTATGCTTAAGTTCATTCAATTTTCATTAACACTAACTCGATAGGCCTACTCCTTTGGTCTATCTTAGCTTACCTCTCCGGCACGCAGCTAACCCTGCTCAGGGTTAGCGTTGGACACCGGGGTTAACAAGGGACACAACTGGACATAGCACTTACGTCCAGGTCGTGTAGCCGGGATACCGGCCCTTGTAGGATTAACGGCATAGCCCTTCTGCGGGTATAAGTCTCACCACTCCCTCTTCGGCCGCGTCACATTAACCGCGCTTCGTACCGCTATACCATCAGCACAGGTGGTGTAGATAATGCTGCAGAAGCAGAAGGGAGCATTGATATCGGGCTGGGAGAAACTGGCAAAACCAAAGAGGCAGGGTAACTACTCGCTGAACCCAATGTTTAAGACGCAAGGGTACTTAGTACAGAAGAAAGAGACACCACAGGTAACAGTAAACAGGTGTTATCATGGGAGAAAAGGGAATTGAGTGGGGTATGGCAACATGTGCTCTAGGCATCATGCCGAATTGACCCAAGGAGGGCATTGCTGCAGATCCCAGAGAACGAGATAAAGAGAGATAGGCGGCAAATGCAGAGACTAAAGTATAAGATTCCTGATCAAAGGACTGAATACAAGGACGCAATTGATTGATGTGGCGCATGCCAATTAGCTGTCCATTTGGGTCTACAACTGCATACAAGCATGACCCTTTAAAAACCTCAGCAATTACAGGGGAGGTGCAGGTATAGTGTACACCTTAGCCCAAACAAAATCCCCAACACAAAAAACTCGAGTCATCAGACCCAACAGCAGGGGTACTGGCCTCGAAATTTGCATCCACTGACCCAATTGTTGCCGATAAAAATCCCTTATTTCTCAACCCAACAAATGGGACGCAGGTGAACAACCATTAATGCCAGAAATGGAAAAGTGTTAAGCCAACATTATACGTGGCAAAAACAAATCGATTGAACAACCACAAACTTTTGCAATTTGATCCTTAAACTATCTAACGGCGCACTCGGCGCGCCTATTAGATTGTGTGTGGTAAGGTGGAAAAAATAGATGCAAGATTAAATTCAAGCTTAAAAATTGCGCAAACTCTGCAGAAGTAAACTGCGGACCATTATCCGAAACCAAAACCTTTGGCAAACCAAAGGTAACAAAAATAAATCGCAATCGAGAAATTATAGCAGTGGTGGATGGTCGACTCAAAAGTCGCACTTCAATCCATGCCGAATTAAGAGCCGATCATAACCAAAAAGGCTGTTAATGGCACCCACTAAACCGACATATATCCTTTCCCAAGGACACTGAGCATCATGCCACAACAAGGGCACAGCTCGAGGGGGCATTGGCTTGGACTGTTGGCAAGGTAAACAACCGTTAATAAATAATTCAACATGCTTTGTCATCCCAGGTCACCAGACTCACAAGCAAGTGCGGTGCTTTATGGCCGCTGTGCCTAGGTGCTCATCATGAAGTGTTTGCAAAACATAGTCAATAAAAGGAGGAAGTATGACAAGCCGTTTTTCCCACATTACCAAACCTTGATGTACTGATAGAGCACCCTGCCTTTGCCTATTAAAAATTGGAAAAGTTGAGATACAGGACAGAGGCCATGCATTAGCATCTCGATCATCTCGATTAGGTAAGAATATGACAGCATGCATAAATATGCCAATTGCGCCAAAAATGTATAAGAAAGCAATAAATACAAATCAATGTCAAGAATAAAAACAACCAATAGAACAAGAAATAAAATCTATGTATGAACATCAACTGGTTACAAAACCAAAAGAAATAAATCCAGATAAAAACAAGTGGGTGTTTAAAGTTAAATATAGTAAAAAAATTCAGAAGTAAAAGGCAAGATTAGTAGCAGTGGGAAGCTCACAATGCCCAGAAGTGTATTATATGAAAATAAGAAAATGCCTGTAATTCGGATTGAAACATTGAATGATGGTCAGCAAAATGACAAAGATAAATTTAGTAATAAAGCAATACGACGTAGAATCAGCATGTTTACAAGATCAGTTAAAAAAATAAATATATATATGCATTTGCCAGAGAGATACGAGGATCATAAAGGACAAGTATGCAAGCTAAAAAGTCTATACAGATTGAAACAGTCAAGACGTTGTTAGAATGAAAAAATCAACAAAGATGTTAGAGCAATTCGAAAGATCACCAAATGATCCATGCCTACATCACACGAGAAAAAGAAACATTCATGATGATCGGAGTCTATGTAGACAATATTAACCAATAGCCAAAGTTTGGAAAAGAAGAGTAATTACCTCATTCAAGGTAAAATTAATTAAATCCGGGAAATTAAGTTACTTATTAGGAATAGAATTTTGGAGAGAAAATGATATAATTAAAATAGGGCAGAAAAAGTATATAGAAAAAATACTGTGAAGTTTTCAGATGGAAAATTGTAATAGTGTGTAGTTAGTCCAATGGGTGTAAATCATAATTAGATTAAGACATTGTGACAGGCCGCTCCGCTGCTATCTGGGCACAATCCCCAAACAATGGGATTATGGTCGGGCACTGAAATGATTAAGACACAGATGCATGATTTGTGTGATCGAGCCTTTTTTGTATAATGTCACGACCCCCATCACCACCATGTTCCCAATGCTCTCTAGGTTCACCAGCCTCATACCAGTGGTCGAGACTGTAGGCTTACAGTTCAAGAGAGGAGAGGTAATTTAACACAACTACTCCGTATGATTTTGTCAATGCACTGAATTCGTTTATTCATAACAATGATATAATACATTTATCATAATAATGCTATTATACATCAACATACTCGCCCTCATTGTGAAACTTATACAATTTAAACTTTAAAACCAATAGTTGAATAAATTTTAGATGTAAAAGTTTAGGTAAAGGTTTAGTCATTATGTCTGCAATCACATCTTCAGATGAAACGTACTTTAAATTATAAAAACCATTTTTAATGGTTAATTTAATAGCTGCCTGATTGTCACATTTCAAACTCAAAGGCAGTCTTGCCATGCCTTCTGTACCCAGCTCATCTAACACTATTTTAAACCATGGTAATTCTTTAGCTGCTTCTACCACAGAAATATATTCTGCCTCATATGTGTACATTGCAACTAATTGTTTTTTCTTTGTTGACCATGATAATAAATTTGGTCCCAATAAAGTTATATAACCACCAACAGGCTTACAATCTACACAAGCTGTATTCCAAGAAAAGTCAGAATAAGTATAGAGATTTTGGTTAGATTCATATTTATAAACCAATCCCATGTCCATTGTTGACTTAAGGTAACGTAACAATCTTTTGGCTACCAACCAATGTGCTTAATAAAGTTCCTGCAGCCATCATGACAAAAAAGAAACTGCATACGACAAATCTGGTCTAGTAGCCTGAGCAAGATATAACATACTACCAACTAATTCTCTATATGGTGATCATAAACCACTGGTCTCAATGGATAGTCCTAATCAGCTAGTTTCTGTGACAAACCCATAACTGTATTAACGAGTTTGGCATCCATCATACCAAATTTTTCTAATAAATTGAAAATATACTTTTTCTGATTAATAATTATACTTCCATTTAAAGTATCTCCCAAAACATTTATTCCTAAAATACCTCTAATTCTACATAAATCTTTAATTTTAACTTTAGTTCCAATTGATACCATAATAATCCTTAAAAAGATTCATTATTGGAAATAAGAGGGATGTCGTCAACGTATAGCACTATAATGATTACATTTCCATTACTTAAGATATATGTACAGGGCTCCAATGATATCTTAATAAATTTATAATTCATTAAAATAGCCTCAAAAACAAGGTGCCATTCTTTCCCTGCTTGTGGCAAGCCTTACAATGTTTGCTTTAACAAGCACACATAAGTACTGTATCTGCAGAACCCTGAACAAAACCCTGAGGTTGTTCAACAAAGACTGATTCCTTAAGAACTGCGTGTACAAAAGCAGTAACAACATCATAGTGTCTACTAATCCAATGCAATAAAACACACAATACCAACAATAATCTAACCGTTGACAACCTAGCTACTAGAGCATAAGACTCAGAATAATCAATACCTTTAATTTGATTAAATCCTTGGGCAATTATCCTAGCTTTATATCTTAAAATATTGCCATTATCATCTGTTTTTAAATTATAGATCCAATGTAAACCAATTACCTTAAAATTCATGGGTCTAGGAACAATTTCCCATATTCCAAGTTCAGCATGCAATTGAATTTCTTTTAACATAGCTCCAAAAATAACACAACAAAAAGATAATATGCTTCTAAAAATTTAGTGAACGTTTAAAAAGTGTATTTCGTACCCAGACAAGAACAGTGACATAACTCATAAATTGATGATTTTGAAGTTAGAACATATACAGTTGACCTCCATGTGCTAAAAAAGCTCTATTTCTTCTGTATATGCGACTTTTGGGAAGATTTTTTATGGTTTTGATTGCCAAAAATTTCGTCTGAAACACTGCTTTTTGCCAGGGTGCGATTTGTATATTGTTACGTTGTGATAGTCAGCGAGAAGTTTTGCAATCGCGTCAACAGATGGCGTTGGTAGGACTACATTTTCCCTTTGATAAGAAGAATGGATGATTCGAGTTGATTTGATTTTCGTTAACAGAGAAATCATTCTGGATTATTTTGCTATTGAATGTGGTTGTGTTTTAGTTTATGTAAGTTAAGTAATAACTTTGTTAAAATAATGATTAATGTAATTAATAGTTATTAATTTTGATTTCATGATTTGTATTTTGGGGATTGTTATTTTACTATACCAATCTGGACGGTATTATTGCCACCCGTTTGCGGTAGGCCGTATGCGGTCGCCAACTCAAAAATTAATTAAATAGAGAAGACATTGTGACCAAAAGTCACTAGAGGGCAGCATGGACACCCGGTCAGGTGACCTCTGGGGCACGTCCATTCACTCGAGCTGGGAGGCACGACCCCTAATCCGTAGTCAGTCTGCTTCCGCCCATCTTAGAGATGAGACAGGCGGTGGCAGTGATAGCTATTTAACCCATCATTAAGATCAGCGTTGTTGCCCAGTTTCGTAAGTGGTGGATGTGGCAGTGGCTGTACGGGGGTTGAGAGTAGGTACGGCTGCCCCATGTAACCGGAAAGATGTGTCTTTAGTATTATGGCTAGGGGTCGGCGGCTTCGGTCATCGGCACCTTTGTCAGCAAACCGAGGAAGTGCGGAGAACATGACGATGATGTGAGTCGCAGCCTTGATTAATAAAGGCTCGATATCACTAAAATATGTGTCAGTTCCAATCATTTCAAAAGTGTCCGACCGGGAAACCATCGTCTGGGCACGGTCCCCAGACGCCGGCGAAACGGCCGGTCACAAAGACAACATGAAAGATTATTTACGATTTATTTTAGGGATTGTTGTTTGTGAATGTAATCGATTCTATAATAAACGAAAGAATTAAAATTAACCAGGCTGGCCAGCCCAAATTGTTAGATGATAAGTGCAAGTTGTTTAAATTAAAACAAAATAATTTTGATTTAAAACAGTAATTTGTGTAAAGTTTTTGGCATAAGTTAATTGGAAGTTAATTGAGTTGTGAATGTAGTATAACACTAAAAACGAGTTTAATTGTTGATTAAATGGTTATGGTGAATATTCCAGAATAAATTAAAAATTGTTTATTTTGAAATAATAAAAAGTCTCGAAGCCAAATCATTTAATGAGCTCATCCCTGAAAGATCCTCGTTAGTTGCAAGAAGCTAAAATCCATGTAACACTATTAATGTGCACGAGCAGTCGATTTAAAAAGCTCCGCGGTCAAAAGACGGGAAAAGACCAGTCACGCTAGATAAATTAAATCAATAATTATAACTAAAGAAAAAACTTGTTATTATTTAAAGATGTTATTGTCTTTTTAATTAAAAAACACTTTTAAAAGGCATAAGGCCTCAAAGAAGCATAATCCACTACTGCAAATAATTGGTTCAGCTTTCCAAAAAGAACAATAATTAGATAACTCAACAAAATATCTGGTCGGCTTCTATTTTAAATTTTACTACATTTTAAGTTGCCTCAAGCATGCTGCTTAGAGTGTAATTTTCATAAAAATTATTTTCATCTTCGTATACATCAATAAAGCAATGAATGATAATTTATGAATGTAATTTTATGTTTCATATATTTATATAAATATTTGAACCAGTAATGCTGTAAACATTCTCTCCCTTATTATACCGGACATCAAATGCCATTAAAAAGTGATTACAACTATGTTTCTAGCAAAGTAAACAAGATTCAACATAAGCATGGCTATATTGACTGCACGCGCAATTCTTAATAATCATTACCTATCATTGCTCATAAAACAACCCAGCAGTAAAGTCAGAGCAAAAAAGAATTCGCAACAGAAAAATATGAAAATATCAGCAAAACCATCTCTGTTTATAAATCAAATGCAGAAAATAATGAAAAAGCAAACTGCAAATTATACAATTAGGCTAAAATCACTTTGGAGTTTCCTGTTCAAGCCATATTTTTTGGATGTAATTAATGGCAGTACATCACCGATACAACGAATCGCAATCTTAACGTGGATTTTCTGTCAATGGACAAATATTATAATTGTTGCTTCAGCTCTTATTTATTCTTTTCTAGCGCAAACAGAAATAAGCACTATTGGTTACTATTTGTGCATCATATCAACATGCTTTACATCAGTTTCCACTCATTGGCTAATGTATAAACGAAGATTCGCCATTGCAAACGTATTCGGCGAATCTATTTGCTTCGTGAATTTGAAGAGCGAATGGATAAAGAAACTTTGGATTTACTCTGTTTTTACTATTTCTATTTTATTTGGCTCTTGCGTCATCCTCATATTTTCCTCGATCGCAGATGTATATACAAGTAGTGACAAAACAATACGGAAATATGCCAATATGTTTCTCATTGGTTATCTATTAAATGATGATGAGTTATACATCGCTCGAGTGATGTTGTCTGCTTCGGGTATAATTCTACTAATCGCCGCTCAATTCCTTAATATATCTATCTGGTTTTTCATCCACATATGTCACATGGTATATTACCGATTTAAGTGGTTGAATACGAAGTTTGAATCAATGTTAGATAATTATACAAAATTAGATCAGTTTTGTATAACTGAATATCGCAGGCAGCATCAATTAGCATGCGACGTTACTGATAAATTGAGTACTTTGTGGTCACCACTGATTCTTCTATGGGTTTTCGGAATGATTGTTAGCATTTGTTTCGGATTAAGAATATTAAGTTTAGAAAATTCAATGTTAATCATAATTGCTTTTGTAGTTGATGAACTTCGATTTGTTTGGATTATTTTAGAGTTATACCGAGCAGGGGAACGGATACACTCTGAGGTAATATTGACTAAAAAGTCCCTTTAAAAAAATTAAAATTTTGGCCCATATCTATCAAATTTCATGGTTTTGAATGCAACTACAGGCTTTTATGATTAAATTACAGGCACATAAATTGACTGTTAAGTTGGTTACGCATCCAATATCAAAACCAATTAAACATGGGGTAAGAGTCAGTTTACTATTTTCGTATTTATTTTTTCGTATTTTCGTATCTAATTTTCGTATTTATGTATTTTTAGTTGGATTACTATTCTGAGTATTTACTTTTAACTCAACGTATTGTAGACAGTCGCATAGGAATAAATGCATCAGGTTTATTTTTGCTTACTGCTTCAAATTTACTTGCTGTATGAGATTCATATTTCAATAATTGTAAACTTGTTGCTATAAGTAATGGTTATTATTGCGTTTTAGATAGCAGGCACGGTATTGACGTATGTAGTTGTATTGTATCAAGTTTAATACATAATGATGTTATCACCAAGTTATAGAGTTATATATAATAAATATATGTAATGTATTGATTGCTTTAAAAAGTTATTGGCAGTAATATTTTAATGACTGCATTTCTTTTTACCAAATTCGAGTAAAATCTAATATTGTTACGTGTATTTTTTAGGCACCGTAACATTCGGGATCGAATTAAGAGGATAATGTAGCTCATACATTTATTTTATCAAATTCATTAAAGTGGGAAATAATAGGCAATCAATCATGTAATTTTTAAAGTAGAACAACACAATTTATTTAACCTTCTCGGACTCGACAGTTACAAATCAATTTTTGATGACCGACACGTCATCATTCAGATTATCATTTTATTTATAACAAAACCAAAATAAAAGCAATTCACTTTTAAACTCTTAATTATTAAAGTTTAACAAAACAACTTTTGACAACTATAAACACTCATACCCGGCCGGGATTAACTGTAGTAATTCGATTAACAATTCTCAATAATAGTGTTAGTAATAATGATGTCTTCGTAACGCAGTTTTTAATTCAAAATGATTTTATGTTTGGCGAACCGATAATCACCGACCACAAACGGGTAGCAATTTCTCAGTTCAATTGAGTTTTCAATGGTTAGTAACACTTTACAAAAATACTGCATTAATTCACAATCGAAATTAATAATAAATCCAATTTAAATAATAATTCTTACAAAATACAACTTAGTTATTTGTAGTACAATTGTCCGAGAGAGTCTGATCCCAACTCTCGCTCGTAGCTCAATCGACGATTCTTGATTGAACCATTATCATTAGGCAGGGGTTCCGCCCTCAGTTAACGCCATCTATTGGTTAAACTGAGTACCGTTACGTCCACTTCTCTACCACGTAACAATATCATTAAACTGTTATATTGTTATAACCGTTCTTGAAAATGGCTGTGAAATGAAAATACAATTACTGTACGTTTTGAGCCGCTAGTAACATTAATACAACAAAATTATAATAAAATAAATAAAATAAAATAAAATAAAAAAAAAATTAATTATAAATGACAACATTAGTGCTTTCCTACATCTATGCATCAAATTTGCATAAAATTAAACAAATAAATAAAGAGGTATTTTCGGTTCTCAGATGGAGCACATTAGGCTCAAGATGGTGGTAGTATAATGTATAATGGTCCCAGCGGCTACATACGCTGACATAAGTTTATGTCAACAACAAACTTAACACAAGTTCATATACACAATCCATTTCTAAAACACAAGTCAAGTGCCGAGATAACAACCAGGAAGAACCCAGCTATGCCGTGCGTGCAACAAGAAAACACTGCGGCAAAACCAAAATAAAACAAAATAGAAAAAAATCAAACCAAAGAAAACCAAGTGAAAGAGAACAACCGAGACCACAGAACCCATCATCAGCAAGGACAAGAAAAAAGGAAGAATTAGGAAAGAAAGAAAAAATTACCAGAGGCCTTATTGGTTCCACCACCAAGAAGCTCCTTGATAATGTACTAACAAGAGGGACACATGAAAGCTAGGGCATGGAAGTTTTGCCCCCCTCATGAAGTTCTGTTCTTGGCCTGTGAAAATAGACAGCATTTTGTAATGAAGCCGAGGTTATGTGATTAATTATATTAATAGAACAACAATAGCCTGTTTGCACCAGGCTAAAAAACGTTATAGTTATGATTTATACAATCATAACTATATCATTTTCATCATAAGCATAACATTTCTACGCTGGTTATAAAAATAGCGGAGCCAATAAAAATATTCACCGCTATTTGAGTCACAAGATGGCGACGGTTTTGCTATCATCGCTTCACTTTTTCATGCTAAGATCTGCTTCTTTTTTGAAATCATCTGACCAAACTAAAGTAAGTCGATGATTACTTAACATGTAAATAAAAATACTACTTCTTAAATTTATCAAAATTTAAGCGAAATTTAAGAAAAATCAAACTTTAAATGGTAACCATTAGGATCGTCTCTTTCCACAGCATCAGAACATTAGGATTGATTCTGTGAGTAGTTAAACAAAGATTTTCGTTGGCGTCGGATGATTTTCGTATCTGCATAACGTAAGGCAACTGTTGAGCAAGCTGTTGCTGTTCATGTGAACCTTACACTATTTATAACTTGTGATGGTTCTTACTTCACTGACGGCTGGGCACGGTCCCCAGCGCGGCAGTTCCATAATAACATCACAGTGGATAA
>JAQFZU010001750.1:0-11857 GCA_034696185.1 Henia vesuviana | reverse complement strand
TTTAGCCTAAATCCTCGGTCACTCCGTTACTTTGTGTAAGGCTTGATCGTGTGAGGTTTCCTAGGCTCTTTGCGTTTAGTTTGTTTGTTGCTGGTTTTTGGGGTATGATTTCTGTCTTGTTTCCGGCTGCGGTCGGGTTAAATAACCTCTCAGTCCTAGTGGACGATATTGAGGTAATCCACCGACATCAGGTTACCAGATGTTGGTCCGGAACTCAAGAACAAAGCGGGGTCGTTGCTTTAGACACCCCCTCAAGGCAATACCTCGTCAGTCCTTTTGTCATAAGAAAGGGGTGAAGCGTGAGTCAGGGGTCATGGCGGTCAGCATCCGCCAGGTGTGTGCGACGCCAGGGTCGCAAAATTATTGTAACCCCGATTTAATATAAAATATTAAATCGAGATCACGACAAGCCTCAACAGGACCTCAAACGATCAAGCCGATTGCCACCATAGCACAGAGTGACCGAGGACAGAGGCGATCCACAGCGTGGAAAACAGCTCCCCTAGACCCTACAAGAAATCGTCGGATTAGACTCACGCAGCACCGACGCGTGATTCGTAGGACCAAAAGGACCAGAGCCTAGTTGGATAAGTAATTTGATGTTATTTCGTATTTGATTGTTAAATTGTAAAAGCGTGAGCTCCAGTTAGCGATTGAATAAAGTTTGTGTTCTATTAACAGTATCTGAAAGCCTCATTCTTAAATCTCGCTAGGAGCTAGAGACAACGGAGTTAGCGTCAACGCATTTGATTGGGATAATGACCACGAAGTAATTTCCTAGACACAACTGAAGCCGACGTCATCGGACTGGACGCAGCAGCCACCCGCGCTCTAGGTTAGAAACTCTAGACTAAGCGATACCGCTTGGGAAGAGTTAACCATTTATTCCCCACTGTTGAGCTGTGGTAACGCAGAGCTCCCTTGCTTGATATTGTTTTTCTCCCACCCCAACCTAGACTTGCGTCTCTCGCAGTCTAGTCGCTGTGTTCGTAAAGTAAATTTAGATATTTACATTCATCGTAAATATCAGTTATTAATTGTCACCAAACCCCATGTTTAAAGACCTAGGCTGTACATATGTCAGAATAAACGATTAGCAGTAGTTTTCACAGTTTAACCAAGTAAGACTCTTTTTTCTAAATTGTCCCAACGCCACGTGAGTTCGTCAAGTCGAACTCTTGCTACAATTTAACCACTCCCCGAGGGATTTTTGGCCGAAGGAAGTGGGAGCACGACAAATGTTCTCTACGAAATGCAAATCAACTGTTGTAGGTTCATCAAGATAATGCAATATTCGATCAGTAGTTTGATAAATACATGCTGCTAAATTTAAAATTAACAGCACATAAAGCAGTAAAGAAATTGTTTTTTGTTTTTTTCTTATTTTTTTCACCGATTTGATTATTGGAGGTGTTACTATATCTTCTGACATTGTATCTTTGATGATGACACGTAGCTTCTTCGTTTTGTATTTACTTATAAAGATAATCAGTCGATTTTGTTTAGATCGCTGCATCCTTAAATTGTTTTATCTGTTTAGTTGCTGGTGCTGAAATAACTTTAAATTTTTGAATTAATAATTAGAAATAAAAGACACTTGTGAGGCATTGCTTCACTGTCGGTTGGGCACGGTTGCCAGTGCGACAGATTCACAACCACCACACATGGAATAAGGGGAGACAAATGCGTGGTTTGTTTGTTTAGGCCTTTATTTATATAGGGCTGGGACGCACATCACCGTCCCATTCCCGTCACTCTCTCGGTTCACCAGCCATGTGCCGATAGCCGAAGCTATTGACACGCTAGCCATATAACTTAGCATCGTGCTTTCCGGCTATGTGGGGCGGCCATACCTATTCTCAACTGCCATACGACCACCACCACATCCAACGCGCTCTATCTTGGGCAGCCTCGTTCGTCATAACGATCGCAACAGCCAGGTCTGTACCACTCATCTTATAGCTAAGGCAGGCAGGCGATAGCAAACTGGCTGTTTATTCCAGGCTGAGCCTCAAGGTTGTACGAATGGACGTGCCCCAGAGATTATGCGATTGGTTGTTTGCACTGCCCTTTAGTGATTGCTGGTCACACACTTGCATTTTCTCGTAAAAGAAAATAAAATTACGAAAATGACTTTTTTACGAGAAATTAATAACATTTCTCATAATTATGTTCTTGTAAACAGCAATTGCATACGATATAAAAATATATTTACATATTTAACTGTCGTAGAAAAAATTTAATTTGAGGCATGTGCAGAATGTGACAGCACGGGTTTTTTTTCTCAAGTTTTTTTCCTCAATTTAAGTTGCTGCTTGTTGTTCATGGAATACACAAATCTTGATTGATTTGTGTATTATGGACCATCTAAGATCATTAAAAATTAGTCTATTATCAATTGCTGGTATGTATAGATTTGTTTGTGGATTGCTAGTTTTTGTTATAATTTGGTTTGTTGCATTCGTTTCAGTGCAAACTCGCACGAAAACAAATTAAAATTAAAGGACTCGCGCAAAATTAAATTACGTGTCATTAACATTAAATAAAAGGCCGAATGGCAAAAACTACTTATCTACACACACGGTTACGCATTTGGGCATACTGGAACACATGGTATATATGGCACAAAATATATTATCACAACTTGAAGTAATTCACAGGATTTTTGGATAATGCAATTGCATTATCCAGGATCTCAGAAATCACTCACACGGTCAAAATCTCATCATTTCGACTCTGCTCGGCACCCGACAAACCGACTTCTGGTTTATTGTTACAACTGGACATCGTCAAATGGAACCCTAACCATTTGGATCAAAATATATCTATATGCAATTGCATGAAATATTCCTGATTTACAATTCACTGAAAATACAAAAGCAGCGGCCTTTTATACCCGAGAACAGCAGTCATCGACACCTAAGAGAGTGCGCCTCTTGCTGTCCAGGGCAGTAGTCGCCTTTCACTACCAGTGTCAATGAAGGATTCGCCTTTGGTTCAACAAAGTCCCATCAGAATAATTACATCGATACACAGGGGACTGACGACATTTGGACGCGCAACCCATTTACCGGATCACTGCCATTTATCAGTACAGTGCCGGCGTCAATTCAGGCAGAGCTATAATGAGGTGTCATCATCGATATGGCTCATACGATCTCAAAGCTTTTTGGTGACATCATCGGTCACTTCCCAGGGTCAGGTACGCACTAGATTCATTTCCACGTCAAGCTATTTGCTAGTCTGTGCAAAATGCATTAATCAATGAAGACCAAAGTCAAACATTAGATCAAATCATGTTATCAACATACAAAGGTAGTAAAGCAAAGAACAATCATTTGCGCTGGCTTAGCCAACTAATCACTTTTACACAAAAAAAGTGAAAGCATCCAATCTCTTCTCTTTGGACACTCGGACTCTTCTATTTCCATCCAATCGGATGAAATGGTATTTTGTTATTATTACATTTATTTGTGATGTTTTAATAATTGTTAATTGTTTAACAGCATGATATTTAAGCTGATCAGATATGAAGCGCATTTTGTTGCGTCGTTTTACCGATAGATGACGCTTAATGATCCCCAAAATTGTAGTTTGGCCTTGGTTCAACTTGTTATTGAGGTGACAAGTTGGCATTGTAACTTTGCTTGATTATTAAATTGTTTTCGTTCGTTTTTAATTATTGACCTGTATTTATTTTGTGCTGCAACTGTTACCATGGATGCAGGACTTATTCAACTGCAAGTATAAATCGAAATTTGCATGTAAAAAGGTCAATTATAAGTACTCAGGGCACATTGAGTACGTGACCATAAGTTAAAATTGTGGGAACCTCGATCTTAGGTCTATTAGCGCAATTAACACTGTTTTGGCGCATGTTTTCATGCTCACGTTCATACATCGCCGACTTCAGCATCATCTGTGTAATACCCCACAAAAACGATTGTATTTTTGATTCTTGTTGTTGGTACCGAAGGGGGTGGGCCACGAAAGACACCGCGACTAAATGTCGTGACACCTATGCATGAGACGAGGGGGGTTCGACTTTACGGCTCTCTTTCGTTGCTCGCGGTACAGGACCCCTATGGCTCGAGACATCGAAACCGTGGGAAACTCTTATGAGTCGGCCAGATGGCCAAACCGACCGAATTGACCAGTGACTGATGGTCACCTGCCAACTTTGTCCACCAGGGGACTGAGACTTTAAGAGTCTCGACGACCGGAAGAGAAACAGAACTTAACCCAGAAAACAAAACACATCATGAAAGTACCCCACCGACCTCAACGATCAAGCCTACAAACCCAATGGATTTACGAGTGACCGAGGACCGGGGTCCCGTGACTTCTTGTTAAGACGGACCGCGCCGCCAAACTGTCGACTAAGCCTCGAAAGAGCATCGACGCGTGCTACGCCCGAGTGGACTACGGACCTTTTGGAATAACCGTAATTATTGACTGTTTGTTACTTTGTAACTTATTTGCGATTAATAACATAAAAGCCCTGGCTCCGTGTTTTTCTGTAACTAATTTCTGTAACTAGAATAAAAACGAGTTGCAATTGTTTTGAGCCAAATGCCTGGTTCTTATACATCTGAGGGAAACTTGCCGACTGTGATAGGCTGAGAAAATCTCTTTGTCAATCGGGGATTCTGAAATCCCAACTAACGAAATCCCGAAAGTTAATTACAAATTTCGGTAGTCGAAGATGCGAGCACGACACAATTTGCATGTCAATGGGATATACCAATTTTAAACAAAACAACCATATTAATACAACAGCCTTTGTCAAAGAACTAGTTTCGATTTTAATTTTGTCCTCAATTATAATCGGTTATTTGTAATTAAAGGAAAAAATACGAAAAAACTTTAGACTAAATTGGAGGAAAATAGTTGAAATTGCATTTATATTAACGCAGTTTTTGAGATATTTGAGTAAAAGCATTGCAAATTTTGTTTTTTTATAGTAGTCAATCACGTATTCAGTTTTATAGCAGAGTGGCATACAAAAACAATTTTTTTGGTGATTTATTTTGAATTGACTTTTCAAGTATTTTCTTGATATGATATGAAAACTACATGTATTGGCTTTTGGAAATTCATACCAATTAATTTTGTTTTCTTAATTGAATTTCTTTTCGTAGCACTTGGCTGGTATGACCATAATACCGCCAGGTATCGGATTACGCAATGGACAATTGACGGATATGTTTGTTGGCAGTGTGGAATATTGTACTCTTTGCCTCTTAACGAATACGGAGTAAGAGGTAAAATTAATAGTAATTACCAGTTTAACGATTATATTTCGATTGTGTGTAACCTATTCTTAAACTAAAGAAGCATATTAATGGGTTAGCCATTGTGGGTAACTAATTTTATGTTTATTTTGTATGGAAATAATATTTCAATTAAAAGTTGTGACTTTAGTTTGAAAAGTTGCACGTAAAATTTGGCATCTGAAACTGAAGTCGACTTGTATTCGAAGAAATATAGTAAATTAAAAATTGAATTAAATGTAAAATTGCAAGTTTGAATTAGCGCGCAATTTTTCTCATTAGGGAAATTTTTGCTCACAATACTTTTTGCTACGAATACATGTGCACTGTAAATTTAAAAGCCTATTTTTTAGGCTTTTTATGCACCTAGTACTGTAGCTCTTTTTTAGTCATTTGAGAAGGTCTAATATTGCTTGCTCCTAATATTTGGCTTTAAGTTGACAACTTGTTAGTTTTTTTCTGGCATCTAAAATTGAGTTAAGGCACAAAAAGACTATAATTCAGTGGTTTTGAGCTGATATTTGGACATTAGACATTTATTGAGCCTTCTTGTCTAGTGTCTAAAGCAAATATTAGACATTTATGTTTACAGTGTGTCCATGGTTTTTAAGAAGCATAGTATTTGCATACAAGTAAAAGGCAGCGAAATTGGTCTGCACGGATTTTGATTAATGAGTGAATATTTTGCACAAATTACATTTGCCAGCATAAAGAAAATGAAATTGCGTTTGGTTTCCTTTTCGTGCTTATTTGGCGACACCAATCATACCTGGTTAGTGGTCAAAATATTTGTTTGCTTAATATCGAGATAATTCGGCTCTTGATCGAGACTTGAGTTTACTCTTCTTGCTATAGTGATAACAACTGCGTGAAAAACAAGCGATTAAATCCTCAGTGCCTGGATCGTTTGGATTGGCTAAAAATAGAAACCACTAAGAAAAGCGCATGCGTATTGACTTCGATCTTTTTAGTTTTGTTGCTTCAGTTTTGTTGTTTGATTACAGTATGACGGTGCGTGAAGGAGAACACACTGCAACCAGAGCCAGCTTAAGTACCAGGACAGGTGGGGCTATTGGCCTGTGCCCTGCGATTAATGAGGCCTGCACTTTTGGATCTTTTACTGCCGCTTCTCAAGTATAAAACAAAAGTTCCTGTTTTATTATTGTCGTTCTTAAATTCTTATTTTATTTATTTTATTTTCTTAAATAAATTTAAGGCCCACAGTTTTCTTTAGCCCTGGGCCCTGCAAACATCTCAGCTGGCAACTATTTGCTCCTGCATGCCATGAAATTAGAGTTGCACGATGTGTTCAGAGTGGCAATATGATGCATCTTTTTTTCAATATCTTTTGTTGCAATTTTTTTTCCATATCGCCACTGATATATCAATCAATTATTTTTGTTTGTCATATGTCCTTAATTATAAACAGTTATTTGTAATTAAAGGAAGAAATACAAAATAACTTTAGACTAAATTGGGAGAAAATAGTGGTAATTGCATTTATATTAACGCAGTTTTTGAGATATTTGAGTAAAACTGTTGCAAATTTTGTTTTTTTATAGTAGTCAATCACGTATTCAGTTTCTTGGCAGAGTGGCATATAAAAACTGTGACCGGATCGTCGGCGTGGCGTTGGTTACGGGGACCGACTCCTGCACTCTCGACCAGGTGCACGAATAAAATACAACAATGACGCGTAAATACGAGGTTCGGGGTTTTTATTGGACCTGCCGACCTCCGTACTCCCGTCTCACCACCCTTTACTTACCGGGCTGCCGATCGCACGTCCGAGGTATTTTACCCTCGGACGTGGAGCCATTGATCATGGTATATTCCAGACTACTAGTGGTGGTCACGCTCGTCTCTTACCCTGGGTCCACTTCTTCCGGTCGGCGGTCCCTATCCATCCGTGGCATCGTGTCCAGACGAGGGCTCGTCCGCACACCTCTGTGTCCGGGGCGAGCCTCCCCTTGACATGTGTTGCCTCTGTCTTGCCAAAACTCCAACTCTCTGAGACCGCTTGCCAGGTTCTTCCTTGTGTAAGACAGTGCCCTCTGGGCATGTGAGGAACCCATGGAACCTCCTAGTGACAACTTTGGTCACAAAACAATCATTTTAGTGATTTGTTTTAAATTGATTCTTCACGTATTTTCTTCATGTGCTATGAAAACTATACGTACTGGCTTTTGGAAATTAATACTAATTGTCATGCCTCGGGGTGGGTTGAAATACTTTGCGGTGAATACGATTGAAAACCAAGCATTTGCGACACCTGGTGAAAAGAGAGTAGCGAAATAATCAGACAATAAATATGAATGAATTTATTGCATTTTCTTTTGCAATATTAAATAAAGATTTAAGGCCTAATCCTAGTAAAAGGAACAAAACTATTTTGGATCAAGAACGGATCGAGAGTGACTTTTTGCTTCTTGATTGTTTTTTTTTTCTATGTACATACAGCCAACTATACAGAGCTACGCCAAAAAAAATAAAACATTTATAAAAATAAAAAATAAAAAATTATCTTCAAAAAAAAATATTTACACAAAGAAAACAAACAAAAAAAATGGCACGCAACTGTGGCATGGAAACTATGTACAGGGAGGGGGGGGAAACAAAAGCGAAATAAAACACTATTTACAGAGACATGTCTTACTCTGTTTCCGGTTGATCGCCGGACTGCGAGGTAGACATGTCCAGTTCGGGCAGTACACTTATCCCACCTGGTTCCTCCTTTCCCACCTTTCCTGGTAGGAAAGGCGAGGAACTCCAGATTTGGGTCCTCCCGCCGTTGCCTCCCCTCCAGGTTTAGAGGGTCCTCCGGAATCGCGTAGCGGGAACCGTCGCCCGGTCCTGCAAGACGCTCCCTCTCCCTGATGGCGGCCACCGCCCACTGCAGTGCCTGCCGCGATCCTGGTGGGGCTGGCAGAATCAATCTTGGTTGTGTCGAGGCGACTCCCCACTGGTTCACGGACAAAGGGACGGACGTCCGGTGGGATCGGCCAATCTTCCACCGCTTTTAATAGAAATGGGCCCCCAGATGCCGAAGTCTGCCGCGGAGACAGTGTGCTGCCTCGCCGCCAAGCCCGACGGGCCAACGCGCGGGGTGATGTTAGCCACGACCGAGTCGTACGGGAGGAGTCTGGACAGCCAGTCTCCCGCCACTCGGCCAAACATACGATAAAGAACAAACAGTAGCTGCTGTGCGCGGGTCAGCCAGTCTGCCTGGGCCACGCTGCGGCTTGAACCGGTCAGCAGGCCTCGGAGGCAGTGCCACATTACCCAAAATGTCGGCACGCGGTCCTTCTCTGTGTTTGATGTCACCCACTGCTCGTGCAGCATGACCCAGACCGCTACTTCGGCCTGCCAGCACAGTGTGTGCTCCGGGTTCATTGTAATGACTTTCGGCGTTGTTTCGATAGTGATGATGGCGGCAGACAGCTTCATGCACCACTCGAGCAGGAAGTGTAAGTGGGTCTGGTTGCCCCACGTGAACAGATTACACGAGACTTTCAGGACCACCTCTTCTTTCGCCACTGTAGTAACAAGCGCGCCATATTGTTGCCGGGAAGCTAGCGACTCCTCAGCCTCCATCGTGTCGGCCCAGAATGCCACTCCAAGGACGGAGGGCTCAGTTAAGGCCACCGTCGTTTCCGCGGCAGAGTTTCTTACCTCTGTTGTGACCATATCAATGTCCATGCCCGTGGTAGCCACAGGCACTTCTAAATCCGACTGTGTAACTGGGTTTGCAAACTTGACCTTGTTCCGCAGCTTCTTTTGGCGCTGCCTGTCGCGCTCTTTATGCACGCGACGTGCATGGCTGACATGGTTGTTGTGGGCCAAAGCTGGGAACCTGACTGCCTGTTCCTCGATCTCCTCCGCCGTTGGCATGTACACCGGTCTCCGGCTTGACATCGAAGCGGAGTCGGCGGGGTTCTGGTCACCTGGCCTTAGGGCACGTCCAATACACCACTTGAGGGGCTCATCCCCAGAGACAAGGGTCTGATTCTGACCACCTTAGAGATAAGATGTGCCGGGTTGCTCAGGATAGAGTGCGGTTGTTGTCGTGCGGAGGATGAGGGACAGGTACGGCTGCTCCATGTAGCTGCAAGGCAGAGACTTAGGTTTTGTTTTTCTCCTCAAACAGTTTGACTTGAGACGTCTTGGCTGTGGTCACTACAAAGGGCATTCATTCTTCCTTGGCTTGATGAGTTGGGCTCTCTTGAGGTCTTTTCAATGTCGTGTGTTGCTTGGTTGGTTCTAATATTCTGTCTCTTTGATTCTCCTCAGCTCTACCTTATCCTGTTGGTGTAATGCTCATTGTTCCACCTTATTGGTTTAATGGCTCAATGGATGAAGCAACAAAAGCGAGCATAAACAGGGTCAAAGGTTGCGATAACACACACCTGAAAGAACGGTCTAGGGGTCGCGAAATCTAATAACATTTGTTGGACTCTGGATGGGTAATAATGTGTTTAAAAAAATCTACTTTCAGTAATGCAATGTAACAAAAATTATCAATTACATTTTATTTTTTAAGAATACATTAAAATCAGTTACACAAGTTTACAGTATTATCATTTGCTATGACTATTTGGATTAGATGAGAAGTTATTTAGATTTATTATTTATTGGTTAACTAAGATTCTACAAGTGTGATTAATAAATGGTTACAAACATCCATTTTATTTGAAATAAAGCCAAAGATTAATAGCAAACAGTTCTTAGATGCAATCTAAAGATAAAAGAACATCTGACTCTTGTACTATTCAGATTTAATACTATAATACTGTAATCATTGCTGAGATGAATCAATTACGAGACTGCATGTATACCATTGTTGTTTGAGTTTTGTGATAAATTTGATATGGGCTGTTTATAAATTACATAATTGCATAAGGGGGTGAACAAAATAAAATAAACAATTTGTTTTTTTTAATTAGGCCCAATAATCAATGAGAGAAAAAAGTGAAAAGCCCATTATAATACCAATAAGGTTTCCAATATCACAGAATAATTTTACAACAGTGATTTCCCTTTCTTCTTTAATTATTTCACGTATATTATTTGTAATTTTATAGTTAAATATGAAATTGCTAAGAGACTGAATAAAAGCTTGTAATATTGTTGGTATAAATATTGTTTCTTCACATCGCAGCATGCAGTCACAATCTTTTTGGGGATTTGTTTGGAATTGATTGTTGAGATATGTTGACAAGGTTTTTTTGGCAGTTTCAGGGATTTTACAAAAAAGTAAATGGCTTTCTTCCATGAATGGTAATCTAGTTAATTTTTATTACAAAATAATGGAATTGAAAAATCTAAATAAAATATTACTTAATTATAACAATTTATATTCAGGGTTTTATGACTTTAAAAATGCCCAATCTTAGGGTGCAGTTTTTTAGGTGGCAAAATCACTTACGCTATTCAACAAAATGGCAAATTCCGTTAAAATTTTCCCTGTGTCTCTGTTTTCATGCTGGCAAATTGTTTTGCAACAATGTTTTTGCATGCGATTTATGTTACCCGCACGCTTCAAATGGTTGTAGATCTCAGTTTTTCAGTTTCTTGCATCAAATCAACCAATGAGAATCGGGATGGGCAGAGCTTAGCAAATTCACTGTTCAAATTGAATTTGTCTACCATTTTGTTCTCGATTTATCTTTTCAAATTTGATTTACTCTGATACTTGAGGGTGCTTCAAACATTAGAAAATCTCTCAAAACAATTGCTCATTTGACAATGATGTCACAGGTGATTCATCATTACGAGCAATTGTTGTTTTTTTGCGGAGGTATATATCAAAAATCGCCCACACGTTTTTTAAGTAAGAGTTACCTGTGGGTTGAGTAGATATACTGTGTACTTGATGACCATCCATTTCGCCGCTGCTTGAATACAGTTTCCAGGCAGCGGTATCGCGGATGGAACATGTCAATTATTTGAGATGGACGTGAGATTTATACATTGCTGAGCCTTTATTATTGGGCTGCAACCTGCAATCACTGCCAGGCTCCTAACATTTCCTAGGTTTGCTGGCCTCGTACTGGTATCCAAAGATACCGATACGAAGCCGTATTATCTTAGCACACTAAATGGCTATGTGGAGTAGCCGTACGTGTCTCTCAGCTTCCGCACAACACTCCCCACGCCCACCACGCAGCCACCTGAGCAACCCTGCTCATCTCTCTACGACCAAGTTTTGCCCCTATCCGATTACTCGGATAGGGGATTAGTCTCGTTCTTGGGGTTGTGCCTGTTGAATTTTTCTATTTAGTTTCGATTAAATGTTTTATAATGATCCACAAAATTCATTATAAATGAAATTAGTTTAATTTAAAATAATTAATCAAACTTAAAAAAAACTTAATTAACATAATAATACAATTTACATTGATCAATCCATACAAAGTAAAAGAAGCGCGTGTGTTAAATACATCACGCACTATCAGTGTTGAAAGCGCTACCGCTACTTATAGCGGCGCTACTAAAGTTTCAGTAGCAGCGCTAGTAGCGCGCTCTTGATGGAAATTGCGCTACTTTTATAGCGCCGCTTTTAAAGTAGTGGCGAATTTTAGCAC
>JAQFZU010001749.1:0-11860 GCA_034696185.1 Henia vesuviana | reverse complement strand
GCTTATGTGCATAAGCCGACAAGTACAAATTAGTCAAGAAGTACAAAGTACAAATTACGTCTTTTTTCTTTTTCTCAACAGAACAGTAATTGGCTATAGTGATGAACAAATTATTTAAGTTTAGGAAATCAACCTTTGAGTGTAAACAGACTAGAAATTGCCCTCGGGTCTTGTCCAACATCACACATGCCGCAGGGAAATGAACCTTTCTCATCTTAACGATAATGAGTCTCCGGCTAGAATAAAGCCTAATTGCCCCCTCCAAAATACAGAAAAATAGATAGATTTTATAAGCAATAAATGACTTACAAGAAGTACTTACTTAAAATGGTTTCTAAAGAAAAGCAAAATATCCATAATCCCAGTTAAGAAATAAAATCGTTTACACTCCAAAATGTTTGATTTTCTGATAAGTTGACCAAAATAAAGTTGGTTGGATTCCGTTTGTTACCAAGCACCAATGTTTAACATCAGCCCTATTTTTGTTGCTTTGGCTAAATATTGACAGCAGGTTAAAGCTCTTCTACTGAAAATTTTACTACTCTGAGGATCTTTAATGTGCAAGGATAATTTTCCACATGAGACAATAGCTTATAGTCCCTTCTAAAGTACTGCCAGATTGATTTCTTAATTGAAAAAACCTCAGACATAGGCTGGGACTTAAACCCCCATCTTTTGCCTCTAGAAGTAAGCACTCTCTCACCAAGGTCACTGGCATCAACAACCAAATAAGGAAACTTTTCTTTATAATATGCTTCATGCAACCCCACACGATGGCGTTACTTGTTTATTCAAAGACTAGTTTAAGTAGATCATAATGCCATCCCCCAATACGAAGATTCCCTACGAAATCATCATAAAATGATAGAAATTTTAATGTCATTTACAATCAACTTTCTCTTAAAAATAGTTATTTCTAAATCTAAATAAATTGACGAAATCGATTATTTATGATATATACATCCCTTAAAGCATTTATATTAATTGTCAATTACCTTAGATGTGCGAAATGTCAGTCACAATTTCCATTAGCCACTAGAATCCGTCAATCCCAAATTTTCTGTTAAGTTGGACAGTGTACAGTAGTCTACTTCCAGAAAAATCTAATAAAATAAATAATAATTAATCCTAACATCAATGGAAGAGAAATTATTTAAATAAAAATATTTACTTTCAACATTGTATGGAATCGCTTTTAACTTCAACCAATGCAAAAGAAAATTTCCATTTTAAATTGACTTTTCGTTTACAGATTTCCAATTTATTTAAAAAAAGCAAACTTATTTTTAATTAAAAATCTTCACCTTTTATCACTTTAAAAAATAGTTAATATAAGTTGTAATTTTTCAGTTTTCCATTTGAAAAAATTTAATATATCCACATCAAAATATCTAAAAAAATGTTAAAATGAAAATTTAACACCAAAATGGAAGCAGCTTGTGACCACAAGCGCAGACTTTCACAGTTGAAAAATTTATTTAAAAAAAAAAAAGAAACTAGAAACAATAAAAGTTTTCCTTATATAATAAAAACCTTCTCAACCGTTTGAAGACCTATCAACCAAGTAATGTAAATTCAAATCAATCAAATTTATTTTTTCATAAGCGTTTGCTTCTGCATTGTGCAGATGTGATTTAAGTGCGGAGTTTGGTCATTGCATTTGGTGCGAGTGGATTCGCGGAAACCTTATTTCCTTGGAATGATGCCCGGATTTTGATGTGCACGCGCGCATCTTTTTCCGTCTGATGTCAAACGTCGCGCCACACGTTTGACATTGAGTCTACAATCAGGTAAGAATTTAAAGATTTGTATGCTCATAAAATTGATAACCAATAGTAAACGAATGTTAACTTGTTAAATAGATTTTCGATTACCATTTTGTTCAAACAGTAGATCTTGTTTAAAGTGAATCGCTCTCGGTAATTTTTCAATAATCGAAAATTTTATTTCATTTACATTTACTTACGGTAACAGTTCACATAAAATTAAATAATGCAGTCTATAAATTAATCGGTTTTACATAACTGCATTCACAACGTAAAACATGTCTTAAATCATTTATAGTAAGAAATGATTCACATTCAGATATTAAGTTACTTAGATTATTTCAGTTATCAACCAAAAGAAAATAATAAAGTGATAATCAATTTATTGTAGATGAGTACACGCTGAAATTAGTGTCATAATGAAAATAAAGTCGTGTCGCTTTTGTCTCTGATCAAAAGACTTGCGCTTCAATGTGCAATGACAAAAACAGAAGAAAAAAAGAAAGCGAGCATTGCGAGGTTGCTTTTGTCGGTCTTATTTACTCTTACCGGTATAGTTGTAAATTACACGACAACAAGGAAGAAGAGAAAAATCAATTACGAATTGTATGATGAAATTCATTGCCAGTGGCGGACTGTCAAACTAAATTTGCAAAGTAAATGCCTAATATTGATAATGAAAAACAATACTAATTGAAGCGAAATTAATAAAAGAAATAACAATTGAAGAGAACTCAATTTCTGTTCAGAGCGCTCTACAGCGATTGCGGTTACTTGATTAAACGAGTACATAGAGAATGATGAATAATTTGTGCAGAGAACTCGAAGTAAAACATAATGGAAATGTCAGTTGCTTTGACGTCGTAAAATTTGCGAGTTAATGAAAGCTTTATAAACTATTTCATTTTCTTTCATTATCCTCACTCAAAACGTGGAATGCTTCTGGCCATTCCATCTGATTATTCTTGGAAGCTCATTTTTATTAATAAAATATTTAAATGAGGCGCACAGAAATAAATAACGAAAGTTTATGCGAAATGTTACGGAAGAATTTTTTTAAAATTTTTTATTATAATGATATTCCTCGTTAGTTAAATTTAATTAGTGAAATTAAATTGAAAAAACTCAGCCAATGTAGCTTAATCCGAATGTTTACGTGACCTTTTTTAACCCAATCAATAATCTCACCGTGCGACTTTGTTTTAAACTTTAAGCAAATGCATCTAAAGTATCTTAATGTATTAATTTTGTTTTTAATTTTAAAAAGATCTTACAGAAGAAGATGAAAGCCAGCTATCTGGTCGTCACGTTACTTCTGTTCGATCCTGCTCTCCATTTCAATAGGTCAGTTTGGTTTGTATCGATTGCTGGCAAATAAAAGACCATTAAAGGATTATCCAATCTATTTCCTTATCTAACCTTTATTAAATGTTGCCAAAAAGTTGATTTTAAGTAACAAGAGTGTTGACAAAGTTTCATTCTCAACACCTCAAGCGTAAAATAATTAGCGAAAATTAAAACTCGGTTAATTATACTTGGCAAGAAGCTACCAAATTGCTATTTAGACTTGCGTGTGACGTGAAATGACAGGTTTGGCGAATCTCAGAAAGCTATTTCGTGTCAACGTTGATGTTGGGGTAGATAAAAAATGGAGAAATATTTTATTATCATTTTTCTAATATTTTTTCTGGTTTTTAGTACTGAGACATCGCAATCAAACAAGCACGAAAACATTTCAAAATTACTCGACAGTTTATTAGATGCATACGACAATAATTTGCGTCCCGGTTTCGGAGGTAAATACTTATCGTCTTTAAATATACATACATTTAGATTCTACTGTAATTAACTTAAGGAGATGTCATTCATTTCCTTCGTGACAAATCATTTTCAGCAATGAGCCAACGGGAATATTTTGCTCATTCACTTTCATTTCCTTTGCTTGACTGAGGTGTTGATAGCTTCGGTTTAAATGAGAGGGACATTTACCACAATTTTATCGATTCAAGTGCATTTCCTATCACAGTCAATTTACAACTTTGGTTCATTCATTTCTGCTTTGCAATTATTTAAAATGCAAATAAGCAATCTTGAAAATAAAAATACTAAGGAGCAAATTTTATCTTGAGAATTTCAAAGCCATTTTAAAATATTTATATTGTTTTATCTTATTGGATCAGGTCCTCCAACTATTGTTGATATTGACATCAACGTCAGAAGTATGGGCCCAGTATCTGAAATTGATATGGTAAGCTTTAAACGGTTTCAATACGCATGAAATTTATTTCTTTTGCTGTATAAAATGACAGTAAAGTATATATGTAATAAATAAGTACGCAGTAGGAGCTTGAGTAAATGAGAAGCGACTTTGATTGACATACGACATTCAATGCCGACTTTAATTTAAGTGCGTTGTTGGCCTCTAGCAAAAAAGCTTGCTGACTTTTACTTCTCTTTTCTGAAGGGAAGTTGAGCGTGTATCTTCCATTAACACGTCTTGTAAGAACTTCAACCTTTTAAGCACGTACAAACACCACGCAAACAAACAATTTTCTTTTTGCTTTTAACGTTTATCTGAAAATCCTATTTTTCAAGTTTAAATTGCTATGAAGAAGAGCGCACGGTGTCTTGATGACCCCATTGCAGTGCTTGCTCAAAGAATTTGGTCAACAGGATCTTTGTTTGTGGAGAAGGCAAATCCAAGTACAATTTAGGATAGTGGCCAAGAAACACTTGGGTTGTCTGCGATTATTATGAATTACCAACAATTTTTACAAACAAGGTTTCATAGATTTTAACAAGATCATAATTTCTTTATGTTATTCCTCAATTAATCTTAAAAATCGAGCAAATTTTTTTTATTTGCCAGAGAAATTCAACTTTTTTATTTCTCTCTTTTCTTGGTAGTTAGTTGTAAAGTTTGTGGTCCATTTTGCCATTACTGCGGTTATTGCCACTATTTCTGTTATTAACAACTCTTAGAAACTTTTTCATTACTTGAAAAAGTGATTTGTTAATACGTTTTGAATGACTTTTGCGAAATCAATAATCTTTTAACACGACAAAATATCTGCCTTATAAAAATAAAGGAAAAAAGATTATTGATCAGAATTAATCTGGTGCTAATAAATTGGAATAACACAAGTGCATGTGGCAGGATTCCGCATTTAAATGCGCAAATACTTCCCAAACACTCAGCCGATATAACATTTTTAAATTCAAGTATTAAAGTATAAAACAATTTTTATACACAGACGTATTCCATGGATTGTTATTTCCGTCAAACTTGGATCGACCGTCGTTTGGCTTTTCAGAGCAGCATTGATAGTATGACATTGAGCATAAACATGCTGCAGCGCATATGGAAGCCAGACACATACTTTTTCAATGGGAAATTTTCCTACGTTCACGTGATTACCGTACCTAATAAATTCGTGCGATTAGATAAAAACGGCAGGGTTCTGTATTCTCAAAGGTGATTTAGATATTAGCGCAAACAAAATAATTATAATTCAAAAAGAAATTACCCAGACTGACGGTTAAGGCGAGTTGTTTGATGAATTTGGCCAATTTTCCCATGGATCACCAGCAATGTCCGCTTCAAGTCGGTAGCTGTAAGTTGACAGTTTCTACGATATTTAAATACTAACTACTAATCTTAATGGCATTCAGTTGGTTATTCTCGAGAAAACGTCATTTATAGATGGAACGCACGGAGGAGCGTCGTGATTGCATTGGACATGAAAATGTCACAATTTGATTTGAAAAAAACTCCTAGTGGAAATGCGACTAAAATAATGAATAATGGTAATTAATAAATTATAATGCCAGTTTACGAATTTAATTTTTATCATTGTAATCAGGTGAATATTCGACACTTTTAGTCATATTTCATCTCGAACGACACATGGGATATTTTGTAATACAGGTTTACGCACCTTGTACTTTACTCGTAGTTTTATCGTGGGTTGCTTTTTGGATCAATAGAGAAGCTACGGCCGATAGGATCGCGTTGGGTATTGAGAAACTTGTTTATATTCTATATTAAGTCGTTGGTAATATAAAGTTATTGCAGGCGTAACGACTATTTTGACCATGACTTTTCTCGGTATGGAAAGTCGGAGCGATTTGCCAAAAGTTTCCTATTCGACAGCGTTAGATTTTTTCGTCGTTATCAGTTTTGTATTTGTATTTGCAACTATCATCCAATTCGCATTTGTTCACTATTTCACCAAAGTTGGAAGTGGAGAACTTTATCTTTTACCACCGCCAATGGATTTCTCATCAGCCGAAGATGATGAAGACACTGATGAAACCAAGGTAAGAAATGAAATGATAAATAATTTGATATTTGCACCAATTTATCATCGGTTACATTTATTGAAGGTATCGCGTGTTTTCACCCTCTCAAAAAGGATTTCGTCTATCAAAGGCAAAATGTACCGACCTGTGACCTCCTTCCAGACCCAACATCGCGACCAAATGAACAGTGTCAGTCAAATTGACAAAGTGTCACGTATTATATTTCCTCTCACTTTTCTTCTCATTAATCTGTGTTATTGGTATTTCTATCTTTCGAGAACATCAAATAAGGGATAAATAATTCACATGATTTTTTTTCTCCATCATTTTATTGCACATTTACAATTTCACTGTAAAACGTAATATTTATTTCAAATTATTAGAACTTTTATGGAGGTTTTATCATCTTTAAACCTAAACAATACTCCATTGTGTTGTTGTTTTGTTACGGATTCTAATGGTTGGGCCAGATGGAATTTAACTCAAGGAAGGAATTTGTCATTAATTGAGGGAAATAACTTTTCGTTATTTGTACTATTTGAGATATAAATATATATGTATGAATAGAAATTTAGTTTGTAATAAGAAATGATATGAAAAGAATAAAAAAGCATTCGGTGTAAACTTTATATTTTCGTTTCTTAAGTGTAGACCAACCAGTAAATAAGATTGAGCAGACTAAAGACCAGAGGGAATAAAATCCTCGATATTCGATCGATTTTACTAACGCTATTCATTATACCAGTTTTGTCGCGCGATCTTCTGACCGAATTTCTTTGCTTGAAATCTTCGTCCGCCGTTAAGCACAAACTGAATTGCTTCCAAAAAGAAAAGTCGTGGTAAGTTTGAATTCCAACTGAACGAGTGTTTTTGACTGTCGAAAGCATTTCCTCTTCCACTGCCATCGCGTGAGTTTCGGTTTCATCGCTTCTCTGTATCTAAATAAAATACGATAAGCATTAAAAACTTGATCGCCTTAAGTTCAGCTTTCAGCGAATATGATCAGGATGACGTCATGCATTTGTTGGCCAAGTTTTATGTGTACTCAAAGATCAATACATGACAAGTTGGCTGCATTTCCTGGCAAACAAAATTTCATCCGAATCTTTGACGCGTCTCCTTTTTCGCCTTGGGTGTCCCATCCAGTTGTGTGATTGAGAACTATTTGTGTTCGTGACTTTATTAACGGAAAAAGAAGTTTGTTTTTTTTAACGATGAGTTTGGTGCACAGGGAATACCAAGCCAAATTGAACTAATATCCATCGACGAAAGTTTTCTATTGAAAGTTTAAATAATAGAAATCATACCTCCGTTGCAGAACTCGAAATGTCTTCGTTCGAAAGTGAAATGAGGTTTTGGTCCTCATCGGAGATCACATCTTCCCATACTTTATCAATTTCTTCGATTAATTCACCACTCCCAATCTTAAATAAAAAATAAGTCACGGATTTTTATGTTTTTATGATTTTTGTTATATACTTTAGTAAAATAATGAACTCCCGCGAACTCTAAAAGCGTTGCAATAACGAAGGAAAAACACATGAACACGAACCAATCCAATGCAGTGGGGTAATGAACTTTAGGCAGATCGTTGCGCGTATCCAACACGAAAGTGGACAGAGTAAGTACACTTGTTACCCCTAATTAATTGACGAAAATTGCTCTTAGTGTTAGTAGTTCAATGCATTTGATTAAAACAAATCGTACCTAATCCAATCCTATCGGCCGTTGCCTCGCGATTGATCCAGAAGGAAACCCAGGATAACACGACGATGAGAATGCACGGAAAATAAATTTGAAGTAAAAAGTAACCCATATGTCGCTGAAGGGTAAAATTCACTTGCAACATGGAAAACTCAACTCCTATCATTCGAAAATATTCAGTTTTAAATTAAAATTATTTTGAAAAAATATTTTTACCTTTTTGCGAAATTGATGAATTGAAATGTTTTAACTGAGGTTCACCAATCACATCGAATTGAGATAAGGCCATCGATTCGTGTAATTCAACACCCCCCCAAACGAAAATTACATCTTGTTTACTGTATGCAACTGGTTACGCAAATAAATTTAATTTTTTTAATTTTTATTTAAAAAAAATAATAAATAACATTTTCACTTACAACTCCCCAATACAAGTGGACACGACTGAACGTCCATTGGAAATTTGTGTAACTGCATCGGACATGAAGCTTTAATAGTCAATCTGCAGTAATAGAACCAAAAAGACATTAAGAAAACTCTTATCTTAATGGCTTTTCTTTTACCTCACAGAGTAGAAAACTTCTCCATTCTGTTTGATGCGCAATAATTTATTCGGTACGGTCATAGTATGAATATACGACTTGTGCCCGTTATAGAAAAAAGTATCGGGTTTCCAAATACCGTCTAACATTTTGATGCTTAAATTAAGTTGATTAACGGGACCTTCGAATTGAAGTCGAGAATCGGTCCACGATTGGCGGAAATAGCAATCCAATTGATATGTCTAAAATATTGGAGAATTTTTATGGGGTCGAAAATAATTCGCAATCATAAATTATTTTTACCATTCGCATTTCAGAAATTGGACCCATGCTTCTCACTAACATGCTCGTATTCACTTTAAGAGGTTCATCTAATTCATTATTAAATGAAATTAACCTAATTAAAATGCTTTACTTAATTAATAATACCAATGGGCGATTTGGGTCTCTGACTGCTGTCATAGTTTTTCAACAACTTTTCTAATATACCACTAATGTTTTTGCTCAGATTATCAGTCAACTTGTTGTCACTTTGAAAATCACTGAAACTTGCATCTGAGTTTGAAAACTGTAAACTGAGATTTTTACAGTCAGTTACAAGTAACTTGCGAAAACTCAACAAATGATTTACTTAATTAAATTTTCTACTTACTCGTAAAGAAGAACCATGAAGAATATGTGGTAAATTACATTAACCATTGTTTAGCACATGAAATACAGACGCATGTATTTGTGGTGAAATGAAGTTGACCGCCACATCGGAAACTGCGCAAGCGCATGCTTTTCGGAAATAGGTTGCCAAATCTCGCTTTATCGCGCAACACCAGGCCAAATTCTTTCTCTCTTCTCTCAGCTTTGCCAATATTTTATCATCTATGAAAAATGTAGAAATTAACTTTTATTTAGTTCTTTTTAATCTAAAATCATAAAACATAAGAAATATCACAAATTGTAAATAGCATCAAATTAAGAGTAAATAAATGTACATTCTTTTATAGCAAATTGGGTTTAGTAATAAAACAATTACAAAATTCAGCAGTAACTGGAAGCGTCAGTTTGTATAGGGTGTGGTCGCATGAACAGCATGACATTGGCTCCTTTACATTATAATCCCTTAGGAAATATATTGAGCAACAGGAAAAAAATTTCTGGCAGTGAATAAAACTTTTTATAAAAGCACAAGAAAACCGATTTTATTATAAAAATGCACTTTGATTATGTGCTACGGTATTTATATTAAATTAAACTTAGAAGTAGTTGGCTAAAGTTTTAAACAAGTGCCGTTTGTTGTAAAAAAACAAAAACTACATATTTATCAAATAAAGTACTGTAGTGTCTAAAAAACAATCAAAATTAAGTTATTTTGCATCACACATCAAATATTCCTACGTATTTTATCACAAATAATAACAATTAAAAAAAAATAATAACTTCGCTCTTCACCCTCGAATCAGCGTTTCCCCAGCCCAACCCAAGAAAGGTTCATGCTAGCTCTAGCGCATGCGCGAAAAGAATTTTAACGGTGGAAATAGATGCTCAAGAGTCTGAGTGAGTGAGATCAATTTTCGGCTTGAGACTGGAGGAATGACGGCCCATCCACTGCAATTCTTAATGATATTTCTACAAATTTGTTGGTAAGTGCCTAGTCGCTCAAGTTAAGTTAATGCATCGTCCGAGTAATTAAAGGTTCACGAAGTTTTAATTACAAACGATGTTTAAATTTAAATTAGTTAAATGTTTAGCAAGTTTTAACTATGCAGGTCGACATCTCAATATACAAATCCAATAGCACCTGCGAACGTAAGTCGTATCATCGATCATTTATTGCAAGATTACGACATTCGATTGAGACCTGATTTTGGGGGTAAGTTTTAAAATTATTTTTTAAAATAACTTTTTTATTTAGTAAATAAATTTTAAAGGGCAACCTTTGCGTATTGGGATGGATTTAACGATCGCGAGTTTTGATAGTATTTCTGAAGTGAATATGGTAAAAATAATATAAATAAAATTAAAATTAATTAAGTTAATTAGAAATTACTTATTTCTTTAAATAGGATTATACCATCACGTTGTACTTAAATCAATATTGGCGTGACGAGCGACTCAGTTTCGCCTCGCGCAACGAAGTATTAACCCTTTCAGGGGAATTTGCTAATAAGATATGGGTCCCGGATACGTTTTTCGCAAATGATAAAAATTCCTATCTTCACGATGTAACGGAAAAAAATGTGATGGTGAGACTCTACGGTGACGGTTATGTGGCTTATGGCATGAGGTAATGGCATTTTCTATTAACGTAATAATAACAATTAAAACTGCAATTATGTGAAATAGATGTACGAACGTGATGTACAACATAAATTTAATTACATTTTTTTTTAACATTAAATTCTTTTCGTTATTTGCTTCTGGTTGGAATAATGTGATTTGAAACGAAATCGTTTAGGTCTCAAATTTTCAACTTCGATGCAATTTCAAAAATTTTAAATTCAGTCTTTGTTTTAACATATTAAATAAAATTAAATTTATATAAAGTGACAGTTTGTGCATAACCAATTTTTTAAAAAAAAAATCGAATTCTTCAAAAACGTCAAAAAGATGAACGATTTATTTTAATGTAGATTTACTACAACTTTGGCTTGTATGATGGATTTACATTATTATCCATTGGATTCTCAAAACTGCACGGTCGAAATCGAAAGTTGTAAGTGTTGTTTAAATAGTTAAAGAAAATTATTAAAAAGTTGAAAATGTTATTTTAGACGGTTACACGGTGCTGGACGTGTTAATGTTTTGGGAAAATGTTCCCGTCCGAGGTGTTGAAGAAGCGCAATTGCCTCAAGTCACTATTCTCGGGTACGAAACAACCGATAGAGTAGAAACACTAGCAACAGGTACGATAAGAGAGAATAAAAAATGTAACCGAAAATGTCAATCAATAAATAAATAAATTCTGAACTTATGACTTAGGTGCTTATCAACGACTGTCACTGATATTTAGAATGCGGCGCAACATTGGTTACTTCATTTTCCAAACCTATTTGCCATCGATTTTAATTGTGCAGCTGTCATGGGTTTCATTTTGGATCAATCACGAAGCAACTTCGGCAAGAGTTGCCCTGGGTGCGTAATTATGAACGATATTTAGCCCGAATGTCAGTTATTGATTCGCAATAAATCAAAAATTTTATTCAGAAAAAGTAACTGAACTACTTCATAGAAAAACAAATACAAATCCAAGACATTTTCAATTGTGATTTTTGACTCGAAATTCTTTGTACAGTCTTATAATTTCAAGCCCATAAGCCAACTGGAAATGTCATCATCCACCCGTAGCAAGTAAAAGATACTGTTTAACTCTTTTACTTGCTATGTCCGCCCTTCGAAGTTTTTTCCGGTTTGAAAAGCGCTAAAGTAGCACTTCCAAGTCGGTTCAAACATTTACACTGAAAATTTTTAGTTAGCACAAACTGTTTGAAACTGCTAAAAGATTTTATCCTTTTTCCGGATAAAAGTATATGTACATTAATTTAAATTTTTTGT
>JAQFZU010001748.1:0-11863 GCA_034696185.1 Henia vesuviana | reverse complement strand
ATCGGACGATTGTCTGGAAGAGCATTCCATAAGTCTCGCATCATCACAGCCTCGACTGTTTTTGTCGTCCTTCGATTGAAAATAATTTTTTTTTTAAATTTAAATTTTAAAAATTAAATTTGACAAATATTAAGCGAATTTTTTTAAGGGCGTTTTTCAAGTGGATAAATTCAAAGGTTTTTTGATTTATAAACTAAATCGTGTTTTGTAGTATAAAAGGATTGAAGTTGGTGAAAAAAATCGATTTAAGTAAATTAATTTAATAAGAAAATTGTTGTTTTGAATCGTAAGCCTACTATTTTAACTTCGGAATTTGATGGGTGTCGAATTGAACAAATCGATGTTGATATTAAGTCTTTGATCGTTTCGCTTAATATTTGTGAGATTGAAAGGATTCGCGGTTATGTTAAATACCAATGGGTTAAAATTTTTCTATGTATTATTACATCTGGATTTACCTACAATTCAGCGATAAGACCAGCTCTTCCTCTACAAGATTTATTATGTATTGCAAATTGTCTAGTTTACGAACAAATCGTTGGTGAAGATGAGATTTGTTCTTCTCAATTCGAAATTAAATTTATATTTTCATAATTATTTTTACATATTAAATACAGCATTTAAAAAAAATATTACAATTTAATATAATACATTTACAGTAAATAAAATCAGAATAAAACAGAATTGACTAGTTCGCACTTAAATTGTCACTTTAACCAATCCCGAAACGGCACCGCCAAAGATTATTAATTTAAAAAATGGCAGAGTCGGGAACATCTAATCCAAATGTGAGTAAAATTATATTATTACTAGATATAACTATTAAACATTTAAACTAGAGAGTTCATTCGGGAAAAATAAAAAATAAACGTCGAAGATCAAGTTTAACTCGCGGTCGACGAAGTAGTATTGGCATTATATTGGCCGAATGCATTGAAAATGCAAAAGAAGGTAATTTCGAATATAAAATTAATTAAAACAATAATAATAAATAATTTTTAAAAAAAAACAGCTAAAAAAGATGGAGAAAAGGAGTTGGAAACGATTACAAACAACCACTTTAAAGTAATTAACCATTCGCTATTGTTAAAATAAAAAAAATTAAAATTAAATGTTAAAACAGTCAGCATTAAAAGAAATATTGAATGACATGGACGTTGATGATGATAAAGTTGCATTTATTACTGAACGTAAGTAAAAAAAATATAAATTTATTGAGATTTTTATTTATTTTATTTTTTTTCTCTTTCTTTTAAAAACGATTTTAGTACGACAAATTCAGGAAGAAGTCATAACCGAAATGAAAAATGATAATGCATTTTCAAAAGCTTTGAATTCAAAAGACGAGTAAATTAAAATTAGCAAAACAAAACGTTACAATATAAATATTAATTAAATATTTTCAATTCAGTTCATTATTACAAGCAGACATCGATTGCTATGAAAATTATTCAAAAAAGTATAAAAATTTTTAGAAAAATTCATCTAATAAATTATTTAATATTTCCAGATTGGAAAATGAATGTGAAGATTGGGATAATGCGACCGAGAAATTATCAAAAGATAAATTTAAAGCAAAGTAAAATTATTCCTAATAATTAAAATTAATTTAATAAATCAAAATGAAATTTGACAGTGAAATACAATCGGAGGTGAAGATTGACACAACACCATTTGAGGAAACCGAATTAATGTGTACGAATGCACTGAAATCGATAAAACAACTAAAAGAAAATGTCTTGCTTCAGGTCCTCTTTACATTTATTCTTAATTTTATTAAATTAACTTTCTTGAAAATTTAGACCGACAAAGTATCGACTGAAGTGGATTGTCAAATGAAAATCTCATTGGGCATAAAAAATTCTCGAGGCTCGAACAATATTAACGGTAAGAAATAAATTATAAAAACACATTCAACTTTGATATATATTACAAATATTACAGACATTTATCTCGGTATTGACAAATTACCACAACCAGATTTGAAAAAATTTATCCGAGAATTCGTTAATCGTAAGTTTGAAAATTAAAATTGATTTTACCCTTAACTTAAAATTTTTAATACAGACGAAGATTAATTAATGTGGAAAATTCTAAATTAATAATGGACTTAAATAATGGATTGATGTATTTTAATATTTTTAAAAAAATAAACTAAAAATCATTTAAATTAATTTATTTAATTATCCTCATTTTATATACATTTTTAGAATGCAAAATCATTTCCCGCAATATTCTAATAGAATTCTGGAATGTTTTAGCATTAAAACAACTATAAGTAGCAACAACGTTAATGTTTAAAAGAGCCTTTAAAACTAGACTGTAACAAACTTCTCCTTTGTAATTTACGTTCCCGTTGAGCTAAGTATTCCCGGCGGACGGGACTCATTCTCAATTCGAGATTGTGACTTATTTTCTCAACAATTTCCTTCGCTTCGCTTCCTTCCGCTTCGAAATCGTGATGTTTAAAATCGTGACTGTTGTCCGATTTATACGTTAACCTAAATAGTAATTTACCTACAACAATTTTGACGATTAATTTAACTAATATTGAGATTCATTCACAGTTTCTCACCGTTATATTTTAATTCCAGTAGTTCGCAAGCGGCTATCGTATCGATATCGTGAGTAACGGCCTTTTGCGGCTGAGTCCAAAATTTAACACTTCCTTTTTGCTGGACGGGATCGATCTCGATTTTATCCACAGAAATTCCTTTCGATTTGAAAATTAAAATTTAGTTATTAAAACATAACTAATTGTTAAATGAATACCGAGATGAATTTCAGTTTTATGCAGTAATTTTCTAATGAGAAAAACTCGATACGATAAATACCGAGGTGCATCCATTACCATCATCTCTTTGGGTTGCCATTGTTCGTTTGGATCTTCTCTTTTACCTGCATATAAATTAACTTATTAATTTCTGAAAACTTACTAAGTTACTTTACTTACTATTGGTTCGAACCAAGTAGAATTCGAGTGTATTCATCATAGCTAATGTTGAATCCAAATCGACTGCAATTCCTGGCTCACTTTCTTTTTCCAGTTGGTAACTTAATCCTACACAATGGAATAAGTAAGATGCAACAAACATTTGACACTAAAAAAACCGCATCAACTAGTGTCAAATGCATTAGTATTTTATATTATTTTTGGATTATTTCAATTTGTTTTGTTTTGTTAACAGTTGCATATAGCCATAGTAACCACTAGTGACCTTAAACATTATACCACCACCAATTAAGTGACATTACTTCATTAAATGTTACTCTACCAGTCTCTTCCCACAAAAATTAATGCGAAAAATGTTTCCATCATTTAATTAGTGAATAATTATTTCAAAGTGGCTACAAATTACCAAGAAATTATAATAAGTTAGATGCACAAACTTGAATTACTGCTAACTATTAAATGGGAAGGTTAAACTGAGATTGGAGCTAAAACTGGTGGAACCCACCCACTAAAAGAGTATAAATTAAATAACCAAACGTGTCCCACTTTTTTATGATGTTATAAATCTTTCACATCTGTCCAACGTACAAACTTTCATTGAATTAAGACATTTTTTATGTAACTATACTTCATTATTTTTAGAAAAACAAACTTACCAATTCTTCTTGCTGCTCAAATAAATACGACAGCCACAATTAAAATTTATACAAATCAATTAATTCATTCAACAATACCTTTAGCTTTCATCATTCCTCTTCGTCGTCTCAATGTACTGTCTAAAATTTCCCTCATTATCACATTCTTTCCTGTAACTGGAATTTTCGAAAATTCCCCTTGAAATATATTCCTAAATTAAACGAAAATAAAATTATTTTATAATAATTTTCCATTAAAATTCAATTTACTAACACAGTAACGACTATTTGGTCATCGGGTTCCTTTTCGGTTATATTCTTTTCAACTAATGCTAAATCAGTAAATCCGAATTTAGAAATAGTTTCTTTCGGATCCAAACTTGGAAAATCCAAATCGACTTCACCATTTTCTTCGGCAATACATAAACTGTAGCAATCGGCATTTTCCCTTTAAAAATTAAAAATTAATGCAATAATATAAATTTATTTTTTAAATTATTCTCACTTTAATTCTGGTTTTCTATTATCATTAGTATATTGCCAACAAATTAAACCAATCAATTCTTGTACTTTGGCGGTGTTGATGGTAATCACTGTCATTGGGAAATCCCGTTCTTCGGTGGTTAACATTGTTAAATAAATATTGAGTTTTTTCGTTGGAATACCAACATACGCCTGAAGGTAAATATTTTATTATAAAAAGTAATTTGAATTTTTAATTTAACTTACACTGCCATCGAATTTGGCATATTCACCGAAAGGGTTGTTCGGTACCGAGGGGAATTTTTCTAGTTGTTCCGACAACAATGACTTTTTACGAGTTTTATCTTTTGGTATTGTATTGGCTTTCTTTTCGAATAATTCGCTCATTTCTTCGGCTATAATAAAATATTTGATAATTAATTTACAAAAATTACCAAAATTTTTAATTCACTCGAAAGAAGAGAATCCGGAAGTTTCCATTGAATATTTTTAACTTTAGCTTGACATTTTCTTTCTTTTTTCAGTTTATCCAATCTTTGAGCCGTATTTGATCGTCTCCTACGTATTAAAAATTATAATTTAATTTTTTTTTTAAATAACCCTTCACCTTATAGCGTAATCCATATCAGAAGCAATATCTAAAGACTGTGCCAATTCAGTCGTATCCGACTCTAAGCCACTATCACTCGAATCGAATGTCCAAGAAGGATGTAAAGAAGCCTGATGCACTTGCTACAAATAATAGAAAATATTAAAAATTTAAAAAAATAATATTTTTCATAATTCATCATAGTGATTCGCCATAGGAAAAATATCAAAATACAAACATGACATTAAAGATGCCACAAAAGGTAAATATACAATTGATCTCATTTTACTTATTTTTTTTCACTTCCTCTTTTAATATTTTAATTTTTTTTAACTTTTTCCTCCAAGCAATGATTTACACAAATAAAAATCATTTTTATACTTTCCGCACTCATGATTCATCCTATGAAATTAATTTACGAAGCTTAGCTACACCTACACGAGTTATTTTCATAATAAATCCACAGATTGACATTATAATCTATTTATACCTTTGCAGGAAAATTTTCGTTGACCATCACCATTTCACAAATACCAGTATCATCGCTAGTGATGTACGAATTCCGTATATGGGACAAGAGAAATCGTGGATCGTCATAAAATGCCATTTATGCATCAACACCTGGAAAACAGGAAATAATTTAATGATTAAATGGATTAAACTCAACAAAAAATAGTTAAATTTGTCCTTGATGAAGACACGACAACAATAAGGAAACATATCGATGGCAATGACAGGAAAAATTCGATGCAAAACACACTTAAGAATTTATTTTCCTGAAATGCAGGATGTTTTAAAAAACATTTACGAGAAGAAAAAAAAAATTATCATCAATAGAAAGAGTTAAACTAGTACAAAGATACAGGTTTTTGATGGAGTATTTTGCGCAAATGTTGGCATTCTTTATCTGAATGGATATTGTCTGCTCAATGGCAAAATCCATTCACTTCCTTCTGGTTGCATAATAATTTTGATGTGGTGATGACAAGAGGCAAAATGCTTGTTTTTGTTATATCAGGAAGTTGGACAGACCACATGTATCTCATTCAACCCTATCATAACATAATATTTTATATTTACAAAAAAAAAATCTCCAAAAATTTTTAATGAGCTATGAAATTTGAATTTATTTTCAATTTTTAGTTCATTTAAATGATGTCAGTGTGTAAAAAAAATAGCAAGAAAATTACCAAAAACTGCAAATCATTTAAAAATTAGTCCACTTTAAAAAAAAAAATTATTTAAAGACACATTAAATTAGAAAAACTAAATTGGAAATGAAGACAAGTCCTAAGTTACACAAATGTCCAAGTTGCCAAATGTTAACATTGATGTTGCAATTCCAACCCAAACTAATCTTAAATTTCCAACCAATTTAGCCAAATTTGTGATTCCTAATCCCTTAGTCTCGAGCTTTTCTATTATTAGCCCATGTTATATATTTTTCAAACTCTTGAAAGCCAAACCCAAACAAACAAATAATACTTACATCAATATTTGCTTAAATAAAAACAAATCAAAATTACTCAAACAACCAAATAACAAATTTCACCCATAAATCGCATATCCAAAAACCCAAGAATAAAATCTGTTCCCACTAAATCAAAAACCATTCGGAAAAAGGGGCTCCAAATACACTCAACTACCCCATCACAAAACTTCTACAAGGGCACATGCAAAAGCCAGATGTATAGGACTCTACCTACTCGTGGCAAAGGGCCAACTTGAACGTTTTAACCAGATGTAAGCAACGAGGGAGATCAAAACCAAAAGAAATAAAAAAAAACAAAAAACAACAAAATGTTGTTGTTTTTGGCATAAAATCACACCCTAAAATAAGTCGTCGAGAATTAAAAGGTAATATAAACACCGAGTAAAAATATAAAAATATTT
The DNA here is from genome assembly GCA_034696185.1 of Henia vesuviana. Taxonomy (NCBI): domain Eukaryota; kingdom Metazoa; phylum Arthropoda; class Chilopoda; order Geophilomorpha; family Dignathodontidae; genus Henia; species Henia vesuviana. Next base: position 5,310 of record JAQFZU010001748.1, on the reverse strand, counting down.
TATAATGCATTTGTAGGTAATATCAAGGGATCCATCGACAAAAAAAAAGCATCAAGTGTCATAGCCATGCAAAAGGCAATCATGGCCCAAGACTGATGACACACGAGGTATCAGCTTCAACCGACATCATCACTACTACTGCCAACAATTATTACACACACCCAAAATGGCTTTTCCTATCCACAAAGTTGGCATTTTTTTTTTAAAAAAAATAAAATGTCTTTTGAGATGCACCAACACCATTTTACTAAATGAGAAAAGGAGAGTTACAAGTATTTGTTGCGATGGCTTTTTCTGATGAGGGAATTGACTGTGAGTGAAATTGCAAAGAAATTTTTTTTTCTTTTAAATAATTTAAAAAAAAAAAAAAAAGTTTTTGAATCGGTTTTTTTTTTGGGTTTGTAATTTTAGTTAAAACTATTCAGCTTGAAAGCATCATCATTTAGACATAATTAGAAGGATAGGAAAATTGTTGGAATGGGAAAAGATTAGACTGCATTGCATTGGCTCAGGAATTGAGTTGTAAATGTAATTAGAAAGGCAAAGCAAAGCAAACAACACGAGTTGTTGGTCTTGCAAATTCATCGTGTTTTGTTGGATGCATAAAGTCGAGTTATTTTGTCTCTTCATTTATTTCTAATTAAAATGCATCCTTAATCTGATTATTTCGCGCGCCATCTTAGCACTTTGTTTAATATCCGTTATTTTAATGTCATTTTCTGCTGGATTATTCATCGGGTTGTTGGTGATATTAACTATATTCATTCGACTTCTGCTTTTGCTCTGCTTGTGAAAAATATACTAATTATAATACAACTCGGCCAAATTTGACAATTGCATTAATTCTTATGATAAAATTAATTTAATATTAAATTATAATACCTGATTTTTAATACACCGAAACAAATTTATTGTCGTTTTCTACCGCTGATGTTAAATGCGAAAAAATACCCAAAAAGAGAGAAAATAAAAATTACAAAAAAAACTAATTTTCCATTTTATTTCGTGAAAATTCAACTTACCCACGATCTCATCTTACCTTTGAAAGTGAAAAAAAAAATGAAAGTAAAAAATCCAGGATTCTGAGAGTGAAAGAATTAGTCGTTTTGTTTAGATTGCAACAAGAACCGGATACACGGCAGCCATCGCTGGAACGTAGGAGACATGCGCAGAAGCTATAAAACGTCACATCCTCGACGCATTTATCAGAAAAGAAGGCGGATCCAGCGTGAAGGTCTTTGACATTATTTGACTGTGATTGGCAGTTGTAGCGAGCACAAAAATAGCGCGAGTCGGAGCCTCCCATTGGCCGAAGCTGTAAAATTACGTTCTCCGCGTCACATTTTCAGCTCATCTTTTATGGCGGATTGACTTGACTGGCATTATCGTTCAACCCACCCCGAAGCCGCTCGCTGTCCGTCAAAAGTATTTCAATCAAAACACTCAATTACTACACAAGAGCAGTTTACTACGCCGCGTACGACGAGGACTTTTATGGATGGTCTTATTTGTTGTGTGCCGTGAATTGGTCGTGTAATTCGGAGCAAAAATCTGGGCGAAGCAACGAGCCAGGGTGGGTTGAGAGAAAAATATGGACGATCAACAAAGAATGATGCACCCTCAACATCACCCGGTGAGCATGGCGGGTCTGCCGCCGCAGCCGCCCTACTTGCCGCAGCCCACCGACCCCACCAACCCCGACGAGGGACGTAAGCAGGACATTGGCGAAATTTTACAGCAAATTATGAACATTACCGACCAGAGTCTGGACGAAGCACAAGCGAGGTACGCAAACGAAACGGCACGGTAAATGGCTTTGAAAAAAAAAATTATTATTACATTGCAAAAAAATAGCTTTTTTTCTTCCCATTTTTCACTTTACATAGGAAACACACGTTAAACTGCCATCGTATGAAACCAGCGCTTTTCAGCGTGCTTTGTGAAATCAAGGAAAAAACAGGTAAGTTCTATTTCTTATTCAATGTGCCCGACTCATGGACGCCGCCATATTGAATACCGTTTTTATTACTAAAAAAAACCCACTTTCATTTTATCCCCTACATTTTTATATATTTCACGAATCGAGTGTCTCCACATTTCGGGCGAGGCAAATTGACGGGTGTCATAGCGAATGCCTTTTTCGCAGGAGTCGCTCGGTATCGAACCGCGGCTTAAAACCTAGTCCTAAAATCCCAGACTACACCCATTCTCCGCTTCATCCGTCAACGTTAGGGGACTGCCATTTAGTAATATGTCAACTCTGTCGGACGATAACTGTTTTTAATTTTTATCCCAGCCATTCGTTCACACTCGCTCGCTATCGACGGTCGAAGCGGGTTCCCGGCCGAGAGGCTCTCCCGTTACCGAGCGGCTCGCTATGCGATTCCCGTGCTTTTGGATTTGAACTGGATTTTTTTAAAAACTATTTTCTAGTGTTTTTTTTTAAAATGATTTTTATATTTTATTAGTGGTTTTTTTCTATACAACATTTGGATTATTTTTTAAGGGGGTTAGTGTTGTGTATATGTGTGTGGGTTGTGCGGGCGCCGCGTGGTGGTTTCGTGCGCAAACTGTCGCCAACTGCACGATCGGAGACGAACGTTTGATGACTATGATCATATTGGAGTGGGGACAGACACCACTCGAAATGCTCTATGGCGGTGGTGGAACGACATTTTCCAATCGTATTATTCCTTCTCTTTCATTTTATTTTTTTTTATTTTTTATTTTTTTTTTTTGGTGCTCGGTGTATCCATTTATTTTATTTTATTTTTTTATTTTCCTTGGATTGAAAAAAAAATACATTTGGGCTGCGACTTTTCTTCGGTCAATGTAATGAAGGTTTTTATATATTGACCGAAGGTTATTTTAATTTTTTTTTTTTATTTTTAATTTTTTTTTTAATGTGATTTTGGTATTATTTTGTTTAAAAGTATTTTGAAAAATTTATTTCATTGGTATTAACTTGTTGATTGCTTGAAAATTTATATTTATATACACTAAATCCACAATACATCAAACGGTACATAAATTATTCCCATCGAGTGTAACATAAACCCATTCAATTCAAAAAATTCTCAATGGAATTGATAACAATCCGAAACAAACCCAAAAAATTTAATACTTTATTTTTATTATTTATTTTTATTTTACCAAAAAAATAAGGCTTAAATTCTTAAATTTAATTTTAAAAAAAATATTTAAAAAAAAAATATATAAAAATTATAAATTGCATATTTAACCCTTACGAACTACTCGGTTGTAAATTCCACCCACAAACGAACACGAAACTTTTAAAAATTTAAAAATTAAAAATATAAAATGTTAAAAATTATTTCTTATCTCGAAAAGCCCGAATGACCGAACGAGCGACCCCGACCGAACGGGCCGCGATACTCGGCGGCACCCGCGACCTCAAACACGGCCAAAAGGACGTTGTTACGACAACTCTTCGTGTTTATTGGCCCGCTTTACTCTTAGCTATTATTATTGTATACTAATAGTTACTCGTAAATATTTTTTTTTTAAAATTTAAAATTACAAATTTGTTGTGAAATCGGTCGAGCTTCACTTTAGTTGGCTTTGGCCATTTGCTTCGAGTGGGTCCCCAGTCGGCTGCCCACTCTCGGCCGCCGTCTACTCGCTTGGCCGCTTCTATTGATTCTCGGACTATGCCTTAGCGTGTTTTTACTTGGCTTTTCTTATAACGTTACTATGGTGATTTTTTTTTTAAAATGTAAATATATCGAATTTATACTTTTTTTTGTTATATTTGTTTTATTATTTTTTAAAGAAATTTCTTTTATTGCAATTGTTTGTATACGATTTTCCTCGTGTGTTGATTGGGTTGAGTGCACCGAGTTGAGTTGTTCAATTGTGAAAACAGATGTAAATTCAACATCTGGTAGTTTGATGATAATTTCTCATGATTGAATCGAATTGGAGTTAAGTTGGTGGAAAAATATGGCTAAATGTACTTTTTTTTTAAAAGAAAAACTTTTAATTTTATTTTTTAAAATTTTTGATTTCTTTTGGGGAGGAGAAGAAATTGAAAATAATTAAAATAAATTTAAAAAAAAAATTTTTTGTATGTCCCGAGACATCAAAACTGCATTTTGACACAATGTACACGAAAGGATTTCAATTTAGATTAAATTAAAAGGGTTATTTATATGCGGGGCAGCGATAGTGAGTTAAAGGCTGTAAGTTATGTTACAATATAATAAGCGATGACAGACCTGTGTTTTTATATTTTCCCACTTTTTAATGTCACAAATAAATCCACTTTAAAATATAAAAAAAAAAATTCTAAAAATCCTCAACTGACGTTCAACTTATATTTATTTAATGATAATAAAACATAATTCATTTTTCTTATCAATTTATAAAAATAATTTTTTTTAAAATTTAATATTAGGAAATATTTAACAAATGCAATATTTAAACAATTATTCAGATGAATGATGCAAAACGAATGTTGACAATTGTAAACCTCACTCGAACGGATACCAAAAAATAAACAATAACAATAAAAATATGACTCGATGTACTCGATCGGTCAATGGAAATAAAATTTTAATTTTTAAAAAAAATTTTTTTTTTTTTTTAAATATAAAAATGATGAATTAGTAAAATATGATGGTTGCATTAAAAGCGAGTGTCAAAAGTGAGCAATGGAACATAATTCGTTTGGTAAGTGGAGGTTCGCTTAGAATTGCCCGCCAGCCCCAATGAAGTACAAGACCTACGATTGCAGAATTTAATACGTATGATAAGCTGCGGAGAAGGTATTGGCAATAATCTCGAGTCGAGTTGGTAGGTGGGACTGCGCTCGAAGATAAGGCGGGTTTTCTTGGCCGCCAACACCTGGGCCCATTATGGCGCCCGTTGGCGGGATTAAGCGAGTTAAGACTTTGGCTGCGGGTTGCGTCTTGTTGTTGTTGGGAATAAGTTTTGGAAAGATGGGTTTTGATTTAAGGGGTATTTTCGGGGAAAAGCTAACGGTTTTAATGTATCGTTTGTTATCGCAATTAAATGCTCTGTGTAAATGGGAACAAAGGTTACGAGTTGCGCTTCGTTGAAGTCGAAATTGGTGCGGTTATTCGAGTTGGGATTTTCCAAATTTGCAATTTTGACGTTTTTCTATTTTATTTTTATTTGTTTTAAATTTTGTTGGGATTTTGTTGGGAAAAAAAATTTTTTTTTGTTTTTTAAAATTTAAAAAAAAAAATATTTTTTTTTTTTGGTTTCTTCATGCCTCGTTCCGTGACAGATATGGATTTCGACACCCCTTTTTTGCATTTAAATTAC
>JAQFZU010001747.1:0-11871 GCA_034696185.1 Henia vesuviana | reverse complement strand
TCATCGAAATCCTGTAAAATTAAAAAATTATAATTTCAATTCAATATTGTTTGAGAATTACCTTACATCAAAATCATCATTGGGTTCATTGTCTTGACAAATTTTAAGGGCCATTAATTAAATTTTTGTTTTAAAGGTTAAAATTAGAATAAGATGAGGATAAGTAAATTGAAACTATTAACTGTTAATGTTACGCTCGGTTTTGATTTCGCCACATGAAATAACTTTTCATACCACCTTTATAGGGATTTCTAAAAGGTGGAATTGCAAAATTCAAATAGCATGAAAAATCATTCGGTAAGTTTCAATGATTTAAAAGGAAATTTATTAATAAGATTTGTATTCGAAATTTATATTTCATATTATTTATAACAACAAGTTTATAAAGTTAACTTTACTTACTTCGTTTTTCCCTACACCGTATTTTTTCGAACGTTTATCAGTCATTGTGAAAAATATGTTTAAAGTAAATGAGCACAATATTAATAAATGCAAAATCCATTGAATTAAGTCCTAAGTAATTTGTGAAAGTTATTAAATATATAAAAGTAGAGCAAAAAAAAATACGCACTTTAAGCAATACCTTTGTCCATGTCTATGCTAATTTTAGCATCTCGAACCAGTGCTTAGACTGTAACAATGAAAAGTTGTATTTTACCAACATAAAATTCATGATTTTTTATTGTTAAATTAAAATCAAGAAATTCTCGTTTAACAAGTTTTTATCGTTACTTTTTAACAAGAAACGTTTTTTTTTAACATAATCAAAATTTGTACTTTTTTATTTTAATTTAAAAAAAAAATTAAAACAAATTAATCTTTGGGAATTTCAATAACAATGTAAATATTATTTTTAAAAACGATTTTAAAAGGTCGTGAATTTTTCCGTATTTCATCACACACCGAAATACGTCCAATATTTCTCGTATCTTCGCGATCCCACACATCCAACATCGAACAACCTTTACTAAATAAATTTAAAAAAAAAAAAAAACATTAAAATAATTACAATAAAATATCATTAAACAATTTACCGACTCCCTAAATAACACCACTGATCATCTAAAACCGCATAATTCACATTCAATGACTTTAACGTTTCGTGAACTTCATTCAATGGTTTTCGACTGAAAATTGTATAAACCAATTTTGTCCGATTTCTGAAATATTCAAATGAATAAATTAATCAAATATTAAATTTTTTACTTTAATTTAACCTAAGTTTTGGATCCTCATAATGCGGATGATTAACGATAGGTCTATTTGTCGATAGCATTAAATTTGCCATTATCGACATTGGTCCAGCGAACGATGAATTTGTATTCGTGTTTTTATTAATCCATAAAAACATTTCTTCTAAAGGTGCATTACTGTATTCACCTACTAATTTTAATTCCCAATTGACATTTTTAACACCTTGAACACTCATCAATGCTATTAACAATACGAGAATAGCCGAATACGTCTTTTTACTGAAAAAATTAAAGAACTGGAAAAAATAATAAAAAATTAAAATTTTAAAATTTTATTTAATTTAATTTTTACTTTTCTGTTGGTTAAAAGTGATGTTAAAATACACATATGTGGTGTAAAGAATAATTTTAGCCTCATAATTAATACTGCCATAATCGCAAAAGCACATAACTGAACGAAATTGTAAAGAATTTCACAATCTTCGCAGTTATTTGATTTTGATGTTTTACTAAAAATTTGTCGTTTGTTACATTCGCGATAAAATATCTAAAAAAAAAATTATTTAAAGTTCATTTTAAATTTTATAAAAATTATTTACCATTCCGATGATTACAGTAATGGTGAAAATGGCTGAAGGTAACAACAAAGTCATAGTTAAATCCCAAATTGACTACAATTAAAAAATTAATTTAAAATAAAATTCGTTATTGAAAAAAATTCAAAAATGTACTTGAAATTGAATGAAATCGAATTCAGGAGCACAAACATAAAGTGAAATATGAAAATCAGTATATTTCGTGAATTTGGCACGTAAAAGATTCCAAATATGAGCCTAAAAATCATCCAAAAATTCAATTTAATTTTATTTGAATTTATTTCTATACTCACATCTTGACTCCCAAATGACAATGATTTCATTGTAACAACAGCTATCGTAAGAAAAATTTTCATTTGTACAAACTGCAGAAGAAAAAATAAATTAAAATAAATTCCAAACCACAATTAATTCAATATACCATAATGAGCAATCGATATTTTAAATGTTTGATGTATTTTTCTAAGTACACAACGACATAAGCTGCTGGTATCGCTGCAGTTAACGTCGATGTCATCAACATTCGATTAAAAAAGAGAAAAACAAAACTAATGGCGACTCCAGACTTAAAAAAAAACAAAAAAAAAAACAAATTCAAATAATTAAATTTCAATCAAAATAAATTCAAACTCACAGCCAATGAAATTAAATATTTTTTCATAGTATTTTGATTGACAGCTGTGAGCAAATATAAACCAAACAAAGCCATTAACTGAGTCGTTAAAACAAACGGTGCTAACTGAAAAGAAACACAAAAAAATAAATTAAAAATTCATATTAAATAAATAACAAATACCTGCCAAAACATAATGAAAACTGCAGTTATTATGCTAATTAGTACGAATTTATGCATTTTCACATTATTTCTCCTATTAAATATCAACAATAAAATTAAATTGAATATTTATAACAACATTTCATTACAATATTTGCGTCACAGTCAACATTTGTATAAGAAAAATAGGATATCCAAAACTTTCACGTAAAGGTGGAGTCCATTGAACTCTCGTACACTAAAAATAAATAATTTTAATAATTTTTAATCAACATAAAACTCATTCCTTACTTCCCCATGATTGTAAAAGAAACACAAAACGGCTAAAATCCCTCCAAATACACTATTACTGAAATAATAATAACAAATTACAATTAATAAAATATTTAATTCATAAAAACTAAAAAAAAAACCTTAAAAAAGTAGCATAAAAAAACAAAACAGAAACAGTGACACCACTGAACAACCAAACAAAATTCACGTAAAAATACGTGGGATCGCCTAAACCTTCGCAACTTTCAATCGGTGGTAAATCGCCTCTATTCGTGAACCAACATTCCTTATTGCGTATATTCAAGAAATTCGTTACAAAAACATAAGTTTTATACGCCGCTGATATCAAAACCTAATTTAGAAAATAGAAAAAAAAATTATTTTTAATAATTAAATTAAAAAAATTAAATTACGAACTTCAGGATAAACATTGAATCGTTCCAATGCATTTATAGTGTCTGGATATTCAGTTATATTATTATTCATTAGAAAATTAAGACCCGTTTTAATATTTTCGCTGTTTATTAATGTTTTGTAGAAATAATAATAAAATCCCTGCGAAATTAAAAATAAAAATTAATTTAATTAATTTTTTTTTAATTATTTAAAAATTACCATTTCGGTTCTAAAACTCATTTCCCTTTCCATAGTTGATAAATGCGAGAAATGACGACTCGATTCGAATAATGTAGCCACGTAAATGCTATGAGAGATCCCGAAAAATAATCCTAAAAAGAAATATAAAAAATTTAAATAAAAAAAAAACAAAAAAACACATGTGATTTAAAAAATAATTTACCCAAACAAATGATAACCACAGACCACCATTTATTGTTTTTATCTAAATTATCGTGTTTTAAGTTCCTATTGCCATGATTTTTCCCTGATTTATTCGACTCTTCGTTTACTTTTCTCCTTTTTCCCGGCTTTAGTTTATTTTTCAGCATATTGGTCGCCATTTATACACAATATGTAATATAAATTTCACCGATAGTTGGCGTTGACTTATCATTAGCGCCACCGTTGGGTAATTGCTCACACCACATGGTTTATATACCTTTAATTAATAAGCGCCTCCGTCAAACGAAAAGTAGCAACAGATGTGAACGTCGCGTGTGGCTGTTCCAGCGGTAGAACAATATTAAGACTCGTTTTAAAGAGAAAAGTGAATTTTCAATCATTCTAACCCGTGATATAAGACCTCGTTTATAGTTCTGAAGGAAAAACAACGGCTTTGTGAGGTTCACAATGATTTTCATCCAGTTTCGAACGTGAGGTAATTTACATGAATTTTAATTTAATTTAAACTAATTAAAAATTAACATTAAATAATATTATAAAGCAAACTGAATATTGTCCCATTTCCAGTTCCTTTATCATGCATTTGTGGATTAAAAAATCGCGTGTGGAAGTGAAAAATCACAATGAAAAACAACTAAAAACACAATTCACAAGTAAAAATATTGAAAAGATAACAAATTGTAATTAAAAACGTGAGAATAATTAATTTCACGTTATTTTAAGTTCAAATTTTCATAGGAAATAATTAAAGTGTCATCTTAATTAAATTTTTTTAAAAATTAAAAAAAAATACGTTGGAAATGCTTAGGTCAATGTGCCGAACAGCCAAAAACTCGTTCAGTAGTTAACTTGAAAAAATTGAATTTATTATGTAATTTATTATTTAATTTTAATTTTTTTTTTTAGTTTAATTAACTGTTAAATGTTGGTCAACTGCCGTATATTCCCGTTTTCCAAGGTCTTAACAGTTGTTTGTGTCTGAAAATACTTGAAAAATATGTGCTTGAATTTGATTGGTCGGTTGAGGATTGATCAGCCAATCAGATTCGTCCTTAAATTTGTATTCAGTTTGAGGGATTATTTGCATTAGTTTTTCTTTGAACAGTTGTTATTTCACACTAAATCCATTTAAAACTGCCATGATAATGAGATATTTACGTCGTTTTAATTTTAAATTGTTTATATCGATGGTTTTTAAGCTTGAAATAATATTGTTCACAGAGCGATGTTTTGTTAAAAAACTCGTTTCTTTATTCACTCGAGCGGCCTTCGGTAATTACTCTTACTTCCTTTACAAACACTCGTATTTCTAGATCAAATTCAAGGCTGTGTTGTATTCATATAATAAATTGTATTTTTGTTTATAATTTTTTTCTGTTTTCTAGAGATGATTTCAACCGTTGAAATTTGTGCGACGTTTGGTTGAGTCGATGAAATATTTATATTCGTTAACACTGAAAGTGAAGCAAAATGTTTAAGAAATTAAGGTGAGTGGTTTATTTGAGTCTGAAATTCAAATTTAATTATGGGTTTGTAACGATAAGCTAAAGTAACATGACGTGAGATTTAAGGATTAAAATTATAAACAAAATTTTAAATTTTGTTTTGAGAAAAATGCATTTAAAAATAGTTTTATTTGAGTGAATTTTGAATTTGAGGACACAAATTTGAATTTAATGACTATAATTTTAATATATTGACACGAGTTATACCATAATTGATGCCGTAAGTTATGAGTCAGTCTCGAATTATGCTGGGATATCGGGTTTACGTAAGCGCAGAAGCTGAGATAAATAAACTCGATACGAAATATGCAAGTTACGTGATTGAAATAAAAGTCATAAATGTTTAGAAAATTATAATAAAATATTTTTTATTTAATTCTGAGGTGAGAAAAATCCACAGAGTGATAAAAATCAATTTTGACCATTTTTTTTATGTTAAAGTTTTGGTTAATTAAAAATGTAAAAATATTGGACCATAAAAGAAATTTAAAAAAATATAATTTAATTCATTATAAATTTCTCTTGATAAACTTTGGTTCACCTCACAGAACTTAGATAATATCAGTTTAATTCTGAATAGATTTGATGTACTTCCTCGAATGGTTTTGAACAGGTGGTTTTAGGGATTGCATTTTATGTATATTTTTGTTTTCAACAGTTTTTAGTGCTTATCTATTAAGTTATTTGTGAAAATGAATAACAATTAGTGCCTGGGAAGTTAATAGGAAATGAAATTTTTTTTTGAAATGAATTTTGTAATGAAAAAAGCAAATTAAATTTGCATAAATTCATTAATTTAATATTCTGAGATTTGAGTTGAATATTTTTTTTTGGGAAAATTAAATGGGAATTTTATGCATTATTTCGTAATAACATTTTTAATTTGTAAAATTTTATTTAATTTTTGTAGATTTTTTTTCTTGCATAATTTATTTGATAAAATTTTAGAAAAATTAATAAAATAGTTAAAAGGGTTTTTAAAAAAAAGATTAATAAATTTTTCGAGTTTTATATATATTTTATTTCGTTTTTTCAAGACACCAACTGCTGTTTGAAGTAGAATTACATTTAATAAGTTGGTAATAGAGCAACAGGTGCATCACAGATGTTGATAGTGTTTTATTGTGAGTGAGAAATATACTTTTAAAAAGATGTAAGCAATGTTATTGCGATTATACATTCAGATTGAATATATTTGTTGCTAATTTTTAAATAATTAATAAGAAAAAAATTTAAAGTTAAAATAGTTTTTAAAAAAAATCCATTAAACACGGTTGGAATCGCATTTAATGGTTTTAAATAAATCGTTTTTTTAACCCTGAAAAATTCTTCCTTTTGAGATTTGACATTTAACACGAGATTTTAATTTTAATTGCATAATTCGCCGTTTGGTGCGAATTTTGAATTTGACCAAAGAAAAAATGTTTAATTATCGATCATTTGGCGGTAATTTAAAATTTTTATATTATTTTAAAGGTGATTTTTGATTGCGTTTTCACTCAAGGTTCTATGGATCCTTTGGAATGTGAATATAAATTGAAAACATCTCGTGGAATAGGAAGTAATGAAAGTTAAGTTGGATGTAAACTCTTATAAATAAAAGAAATAATCTATTGTGTTGTGAAATAAAAGTTTTCAAGGTTACAGCACACTTGATGAAAAGATCTCAGTTGATATCGGAGTATTTACGTGTATTGTTTGTTGTTTGTATTCTTAATACAATAATAATAAGACTAAACATTTCCCTCATTGGATGAAAATTTTCGCTTTATAAAAGCAATTGTAGTATGTAGGTTTTCTGTAGCGAATCGGTATATATTAATTTAGAATTTTTCTTTGAATTTTTTTTTTTTTAAATATTTTCCGCATTTTCTTGACTAAGTTGAATTATTCACCAAGTCATTCGACTGTGTCTATGAGAAAGACGGAAATGATTTTTTTATTTTTTTTATTAAAATGGCCTTGACTTAAGGGCCCTATGTTGTGCTGGTTTGCTATTTGGTCATTTTGAAGGTAAATTAAGGTAAATTTTTTTTTTGATTGGTTTTAATAGAAATTCTAGGGGATTTTAAAAGTGAAATTGGAAAAAAATTCATTTCCTGAATGACAAGGAATTGAAAATGAGTTCAAATTAGGTTTTAAGGGTTATGAAAATGGGAAAAATAGGCTATACGTGACAGTCATTTATCGTCTACTGTCAATATGAAAATAACAAAAATTACATATAAATTTTTTTTTTTTAAATATAAAAGGTTATCTAATGTTATAATAGTTAAAAATAACCTGGAATTAAAGCTTGACTAAACTTTTTAAAAAAAAAAAAATTTTTTTTTTGAAATGTGTAATAAATGGACTGGAAATTCATATTTAGGCTGCTTAGCATTTGATTTTCGTGTTAAACTTGTTAGTAAGTTAATAGTTCACACACCACTCATTCACCTTTTACCTTGTTGCATGAACTAATTTTGGAAACGAGTTTTAATAATTTTTTTTGGGTTTTGATGGTTTTTACTCACTGTCAAGGTAATTCGGTATAAAAATAAATTTTTTTATTTTTTTTTTCAATTTTGATAAAAATTGATAAAATTTAAAAAAATGGAATTTGGAAAATAATTTTCCAAAAGATAATTTTTTTTTTGTAATTTCGATTACACCCACTCGAGTGACTCGGTTGTCACAGTAAATTGTGTATCAGTACATTGACCGGTTGGAAAATTTTGATGGGGCAATTGAAGGCAGTCAGTCGCTCGGAGTTAACACTCGTTTAGTTTTCCCATTGAAAAGGAAAAGCAGATGTTGCAATCAAGTGAGAAAACTACTGAGAAAACAGGTGAAAAATAATTTTTTTATATAAAAATCCGCTCTGATAAAATTTTAAATTTAAAAAAAAAAATTTTATTGATAAGTTTAAAGGTGATTGAGAATGTCTGGGTGTTGTGTGTCATGGTTTTTTTTCTTAATGGCTTTGTAACACAATTACGTGAAACTATGCGGGGTCTTAAAGAGTTGGAAAAAATTCTAAAATTAAAAAAAAAATTTTATTTATAAAATGTCGTAATTAATATTAAATTAATCATTACAAAAATAATCATTTAATTAATTTCACTATCACTTAATGATAAAAAAAAAATTTTTTTAAAAGGAAAAATTGTGAAATTGAAACAATAGACTTCCATAACGAAAAGAAAATGAATTTTTAACAGTTTAACGACAAACAACAATAAAAATTTGTTTTTAAAACCTTGAATCGTAGCAAACAAATAGCAATTGCGTAACAGCAAAAACACGTTTGACTTTTAATAGTTGACCCCATAACAAAACAATTTGAATTAATTATGTCTAGTTACGGATCTTCAATAATTTGCAAGAGTAGAAAAGGTACATTACTCGTGATTTAAAAATTCCAAGGGCAAGGATTTTTCAACCACAAGGCCATGTGTGGCCTCAAGGTGTAGCTTTGACTACACATTAAATGAAGATTTTTCCCCTTTGATTCAATGCCAAGTGATAGAGCAACTCATTTCATACTTAGTTGCATGTAAACTCAAGGACAAGGATCATCTGCTTGGATTAATTCATACCTCAATTTTAAGGTTATTTCCTTTCACTTTTTTTTCTACTTCAAAGCTGCATGAAATAGCATTATTTGCAGGGTGTGGGGTATCTAAGAGTGATGGTTGGTAATTACTAGTGGTAAATATGGTAATGAGTGGTTGAGTAAATTTTTGCTTTTGCTTTTTCATGGGAAATGTGATGTGGTTGAATGATTATTTTTGTTATGAAATGTGTGATTTTATGCTGAGGAATTTTTCCTGTGATGCAATTGTTGTAATATGGGTGAGAAAGGATTAAAAATTTAATTTATTTAAAAAAAATTGAAGAATATTTACATAATTAAATTTAAAATAACATGACTACCAAAGAATGGATGGATTTAAAGAGATTAAGTCACTTTTTTATTAATCCAACTTAATCCAGGTTTAAAGTGATTAAAAATGGAAACAAATTTAATTCCATTTAATTGAATTTAAAATCAGAATTATAAAAGTGAATTTCTTTTCTTTTGGATATGTTCAATAATAGTTGGATATTTTGAGTTATGAGTTGAAGTCAGTAATTATTGGGTTGGTTCTTTGAGCTGAAAGGAATTTGTGCATTTTTCTCATTGTTTAAGTAATAGGAAAGTTCAAGACCATTTTAAAAGGTTGGAATTTATTTATTAAAATTTGTGAAATAGGATATTTGATGAACAAATCGAAACATGCGAGTTAGATTAGATTAAATGCTATAATAATAAAAAATATAGGCCAATTGTTTAATTTAGAATTTGATATCAACAAATACCTTGAAAATTTTAATGAAAAATTTATTGAGAGTAAATAAAAAAATTAAGTACATTTCTCAAGTTATTTTATTGTTATTTTTTACTGGAGGAAATGAAAAATCGGATCAAAATGTAGAACGTGCACTGAAAAACAGGTGGAGAGGAAAATTGGTGACCAACGGATATACAAAAATGGCCACTAACCAATACAAATGTTACAAGGTCCATCGGATGAAATCTGAAAAATATTTTTTAAGTGCAAAGAATAATTTTTTTAGGATTTTTTTAGTGTTGAGTAAATCGTGACTTTAAGGGTTAAAAAGACGAAATAATTTTTTATTACTATTAAAAAATGGAGGAAAAATATTTGGAATTATTTTTATAAAGGAAAAAATATTAATTATGTATCGTTTAAGTCGGTGTCGTAAAATAGTTGTTCGTTAAAGCGTGGTAAAAAATTAAATATGGAAATAGGGAAAAAAAAATTTTACTTTAAGTATTTTGTGTATGTATTTTTATATGTCATTTTCAGTTGCATAATAATTGGCCTTTTTCACAAACTTCAAGGTTGAGATTTAAAAAAAAAAATTGAATTTATAATAAATGGTAATTTAAGGTTAAAAAGTAAACAAATTTTAATTAAGTTTTTAAAAATAAATAAATTTGGAATTGCAAAATGGCAGCTCAATTTATTTGCAATTTAATTCCCCAAATTTCATATTTAATTTTTAATGGATAATTCCATTATTCACTTAATGTGCTATTAAGGACCCAAGTAAATACACATTAAGTCATTATTTACCCAAGTTCAAAAAGTGACTCGAGATAAATAAAAAATATTTTCACAACAATGACACTTGAAAAATTAGACTTTGAAAAGTACTTAATATTTAATTAAAAATATCAGACGAAAAAGAAAAAAGTAAAAGTCAAAAAAATCATATTACATTCCATTGAGTAATTATAGAATTTGATCGTTTTGCAGTAATATAATGAACAAGTCGAGCAATGCAACCTTGCCAAAGGCAGTTGCACCTGCCCAAGAAAGGAAGCCACTGGCCCCTTTACCCCCTCAACAAAGAAATGGCAGTTACACGAATGAAGACTTTTCTGACACGGCTTCTGGCGATTCGTCTTTGGAAGGAAATATACAACTGCGAGTGCTGTTACCTGACGGAACAAGTGTGTTTATGGCTGTCGAAAGAAGGTAATTTTTTTATTTATATATTGGACTGTAATTTTGGTCTTGAAGTAATCTTTTAGTGCTTGAATGAGTTTGGATTATGAGAAAAATCATTTACGGGTCATTTGCCGCATTTTTTTAAGGTTGTGATGAAATTTCTTTTTTGTTTTTTTAGGATGCCAATGATGGATTTGTTGGTTCATATTGCGACTGCTCATAAATTGAGTCCTGGAAATCACCAAATAAATGTAGTTAATGCTCAAGATAATATTTTAAGTTACAAAGCGAGTACTCCCATTGGTTCGTTGAATACGAGCAGTGTTCAATTAGTGCCTAAACGTAATGATGTGCCTTCAAAGAAGATGCCAAAACAAGTACAGCCTTTTGAGGTATTGAAATTAGTTTCTAATAAGGTTTTGGGGTATGATAATTAGTAAATAACTTCCGTTTGAAGTGAATTTTAATCATCTTATTTACATAAATATTGAATGAAAGTATTAATTTAAATATTTTTAAAAAAAATTTTGACATGAAATGGTTTTTAGGCTTAAATTTAAAAAAAAAATAAGGATCAAAAGGTCACTTTTTGTTCCATTTTGGCCATTTTACGGTCAAATTTAATTTTTTTTTTTTAATTTTATAAAAAAAAATTTTTTGTTTTTGTAGCAAACTTTTCGTCTTCAAGTCCATCTTCCACGCCAACAATTATTCGTGATTCGAGTGAGTCCTCACGCACGATTAGCCGATATATTCAGTCTCGTTTGTCAACAAAAAGAACTGGATCCGAATCGCTATTTACTTCAACACCCAACGTCGAACGAGTTGCAGTTGGATTTGAATAGAAGTTTGGCTGATTACAGTTTGACTGAAATTAACGTCATTTCGAAACGAGGAAGCGTCGGTAAATATAATGAGATTTTAAATTTATGAGCGAACGGGTCAATTATTTTTTTATTTTGAAAAATAAAAATGAAGGTGTGGTCGGATTCTTCTTCCACCCTTTGTTTTCTTTTAATCTATTGTTCATTGCAACTCTAGGTCGACTGTAAACGTATATAATTTACATTTATTGTTTTTTTTAAATTTTATTTAATAGTTCTTCCATCGCGAGTTAATGCTAATGTCGAGTATCGCAGTGCTGAACCCGACGAGAAAAAATCGAAAAATTTATTCGGGATTAAATTCCGCAGGACTAAATCGGTAAATATAAAATTTGCATTT
>JAQFZU010001746.1:0-11875 GCA_034696185.1 Henia vesuviana | reverse complement strand
TCAACAATGCCATAAAATAAGAACATGAGAAAGTACCTAAACTGGTTTTATTCATTCATTATTTCCAAAGACCAGTACAGGGTAATGTTAAGCAAAATTCTCTAATGGATTAAAACAATCAGTGAACTGATTTACATTTTTATTTCTTACAAACTAAAAAAAAAAAGAAGAATATCCAATACATGTCAAAGCTACAAACAGCACCACCGTAAAAAAATCTTAACAAAACTGCTTATGAACTGCGCGAAGAACTCGATTTACTCCGAGATTTAGCCTTGCGTTTACGCGGGGCTGATCGACTACGACTTCTGCTTAACGACCGTCTACGACGAGGTATTGGACTTCGGCGTTGGAAAGGCCGTCGCGGAGATCGTCTCGGGGTCCGTCGACGACGTCGGCTTCGGGCCGGGGACCACGTACGACTGCGACTGCGCGTTTTACGATTCCTGCTCCTTGAGCGCGGTCGGTATCGTCCGCGGCTCCTGGAACGAGAATTTCGACGACCACCTCCAACGCGATAGGGGCGACGACCGATACTTCGACTGTTGCTTCTCGATCGACGTCTTCGCGGACTTCGACGAGGCGAATATGAACGACTTCGGCTCTAAAAAGTCAATTAAATAAAATAAAATAAAATATAAAATATTTCAAAACAAAAAAAAAAAAATACTTTTTTTCCTCTTCGTTTAGACCCAGATCGACTTCTAGATCTCGAACCCGTTTTCCCACTCCCTTTGGCTACGACACCTTTTCCAGCATCGATTTGCCGAGGACTTCCTGGAGGTAAGTCCGAAGAAACGTGAGAAATATCAATTTTGGGCGAAGACGAGCCAGCAGTTTGAGAATTGATCGGTGGTGGAATGCTGGGTTCTCCCGGCAACGGTATATTTTCGGGAAATGGGATTTCGGCCAGCGACACAGGCAACGGTGGTTCCACTTGGGGTATTTGAACAGTCGTCGATTCTCCCGGCGGCGGCGGCTCTTTCGTCGCACTCGATCCCGGCGGCGGCACCAATTTCGATATCCCGGGCGGTTCATCGTCTGAAGAATCGACCCCGGGTGGTCGCTCGACTTCGCCGCTCTCGTCTTCCATTTCACCGCTCGAACTGTAATGTTCGTACTCGGTCAACCGACTCGGCCGCGGTGGAGGCGATGGTATGGTCGGTTCTTTTTTGTTTTCCGTTTTCTGTTTCGGCACGATTTTAGGCGACGGTTCCTTGGCCGTAACTATCGTTTCGTAGGTCGGGAGAACGACTTTCTCTTCGCCGGGCGGTAAACTCTCGGATCTACTCGAAGACGAACTTCGTCGTCTCTTTCGCGCTGGCGATTGTTGTTCGCGTGGTGAATTGTCGTAGTTCGTTACCAATCTTCGTTCGAATTTCGGTTTGTCTTTTTTCTCCATTTCGTGCTCCGAAGGCTGCGAACCGAAAGATTTCCAGAAATTATTCGACGCTGCTACAGTCGAAGCGGTTGCGGTCGTTGTCGCATCGGTCGAACCTGCTGCCGACGTTTGTTTCGTCGTCTGCTCTCGGTGTTCCGACGATGCGCTCCGGTCTTTTCTGGCCGAGGAAATATTGCGGGCCGGTACGGGCGACCTGGAACGAGAGGACGACGAGGATGGCGCTCGTTTGGTTTTCTCACTTCTACGTTTAGAAGATCGCGAACGTCTGCTGGGTGGACTGGGTTCGGCGTGTCTAGACGATCTCGGGGGATTTCTATTTTCGGAACTCGAATCATGTATGCGATAAGAGGAAACCATTTTAGTGGTTCTGTAGTTGGGTGGATTTTCTTCGAATCGTCGACGCGGTCGTGTTTGCGAGTAGTTTTGGTATCGTGGAGCAGGTGACGGCGATCGACTTCGATCTCGAGGTTGTTTCGAATCACTGGCTTGAATAAATCGTTCGGATAAAACGGGAGAACTAAAATAAAATAAAAAATGTTTAATTTAAAAATAAAATATAATAAATAACAGTGTTCTCACCGTCCTCGTCTGTTCCTAGAATGTGGAGACTGTCCACGTACTTCGGACATCGGATATGTTTCTCGCGTTTCAACTTGACTGTCTCCGTTAGCTTTACTGACTTCCCTGTCCTGCGAAGACTCTCTTCTCTCCCTAAATAATTTAAAAATCAATTTAGTATAAGAAATAGGTGGAAATAGATACAAAAATACCTTTTGCTTCGTTTGTGTTCTTTTTGTTCGTGTTCCGATGTAATTTTCTCTTCTTGGTATCTGTCGCCTTCCTCGTTTCTGAAGATAATTTTTTGTTTAATATTGAAATTTGTTAAAACGATTGTTTATTAATTACTGAGAATTTTCAGCCAATTGTTTTTTCCTTTCTTCTTCCCGTTGTTTAGCATCTAGAAATTTTTGATAGTCGTTTAATGATACTAAACGTGATTGCGCTTGTCGCCAATGAGGTGGTGTCATACTTCTCGACCTACTGCGCGACCGGGATGGAGTTCGAAAGCGCTGAAAATTAATGTAAATTAATTTAATTTGAATTTTTAGTGTTGATATGTAATAAATAATTACCATAAATCCTCTTCCTTTAATCTTTCTTCCAGATTTAGAGACGTGTGGTCTTCGGTATGGACGAGTTCGTTCTTGCTGCCTGTTTCTAAAACTTTATTATTATTGCTTGAATATTTTTTTAAACTTTGCTTTCGATACCTGACAATTGGTTCATTTGTTTCTCCTGCGGACGAACGTCGCATTAAAAAATTATTTGCAGGGATTTCAGGAATTTCTTCCGCTTTTACGCTACTATCTTGAATTTCCATTTCTGGTTCTTTTTCTTCTTTATCCCTGTTCAGAAGAAAATGCTTTAAAACCTTTTTTTTAAAAAAAAAATTCAACATTACTTGGGTTGATCTTTCTTTTTGTGTTTTTTCTCCTTCTTGTGTTTCTTATACTTCTTTTTCCTCTTCTTGTGTTTCTTCTTTTCTCCTTCCTGACCACTACCCGATTCGCTGCCTGAGTCAGATTCAGCTCCACTACTCGATTCTTCCTTCTTCTTTTTCTTTTCTAAAATAAATTTTCAAAATATTATTTATTTTTCCGACGATTTAATAAAGAATTGATAAAATACCTTTGGATTTAATTTTTGGAATGAGTTCTCCACAATTTACTATTTTGATGATCGCATTCGGTCGTCCATTCGTGTCAGTCTTCTGATTTTCGATTTCGGTAATAATTTCATGGCCAGAAATGACATGGCCAAAAACAACGTGAACACTAAACCAAAACAAAAAAAAATTTAAGTTTAAAATTTCAAGTTTTATGAGAATTTAATACTTTGTTACAAAGATAAATAATATATTGTATTGTAATATTATATTTAAAACTTACCCATCAAGGTGAGGAGCCGGTTTGGTGGTTCTAAAGAGAAGATATACGGAATAAACTCAAATTAGCACAGCCAACAATCTGAGAAACCACAAAAACTTAGCTTAACTATTCAAATAACCAATTTTTTTTTACGGGTGAAAAACTATTACGTTATCAGACGACTGAAACTATGCCTGATGAACATCTGTTTTAAAATTATAGTAATGTTAAGAAAAATTTAGCGCTTGTTCCACATCGAATATAATAGGTGATCGAAGTCCTAAAATAAATTGGTTAAATTGACTTTTTTGAAGAATACATTACCTTGCCTTGCTTTTTAATTTTTTTCACTATAAATATATACAAATTCTGTTCTAATCAAAACAAGAACAGAAAAAATATTTAGATAAAAAAAATTTTATATAAAATAACACTAATGACATTTCTAAAACTAATGTAATTATCTTTTAAGAAAATTTGCTCAGTTGAACCTGAAGTAAACAATTGAAAATAGCCAAATCAAAAAGTCAAAAGATATTTTATGGTTTGAATTTTTTACTTACATAAAAAATTGAGAACCATTCGAATCTTTGCCTCGATTGGCCATTGATAGTAAAAACGGTTGATCGTGTTTTTTATCGAAACTTTCATCTGT
This sequence comes from Henia vesuviana, assembly GCA_034696185.1. NCBI lineage: Eukaryota > Metazoa > Arthropoda > Chilopoda > Geophilomorpha > Dignathodontidae > Henia > Henia vesuviana. The sequence goes on along the minus strand of JAQFZU010001746.1, from coordinate 7,890 downwards.
TAAAATTTCAAATTAATGAGAAAATATAACATCGAACAAACGTTAAAAAATATACCCTTAAAAGTCCCGCCATATATTGATTCTCCACCCGTTCCATTACCTATAAAAAAAATTAATTAATTTTACAATTATTCACAAATTATTTTTTAACTCTCAATTTTACCAGCTGAGAAATCTCCTCCTTGAATCATAAAGTCTTTAACAACCCTATGAAAAGTCACTCCTTTATAATGAAGTGGTTTTCCAGTTGTTTTTCCTAAACCTTTTTCTCCTAAACAAAATAAAAAAAATTTCAAAATTTTCAATTATAAAGTTTTTATAATTTTATAAAATCCACTTTTAATCTAAATAAGATATAAAATTAGTCAAAATCGTTTTCAAAAACTCTAAAACCAGATATATTGAATATATCTAATATTTCTCCTAACAAATTTACCTGTGCATAACGATCTAAAATTTTCGCACGTAACGGGACAAATATCAGAGAAAAGTTCAAATACGATCCTTCCACCTAAAAAAATAAAAATAAAAATATGTAAAATAAATATTAAAAAATATTATACCAATCTCAATACTTGATATGTCGCCGAGATCAATGTCGAAGAAACATCGCGGCCGATATTTGGTGTTTATCGTCATTTTTTAAATCCAAAAATAATCCTAAAAAAATTCATATTTTTAAAAATACAGTTTTATCGCAAGTTATAAAATCTAGCAAACTTAAAACATTAAAATTTTTATATAGTTTTGCTGGGGATCTTGAAAGTTAGGCCTAATCCAGTGGCCATCATGCTTGGTCACAAAACAATAATTTCAAATACTTAATAATTGTAATCTGTACACGCGTAAAACGTACAAAATGTAAAATTACCTGGACAGATTAAAACAACAACGGACTTATTAGCTTCAGCGACTGGGATGGGATTTTATGGCTCATAAATTCAAAATTCAAAGCACTTTGTTTCAAATGCCGACGCACCGCTTCGGGTTTATTCAATCAGTTCCTTATTTCATCGTAAGAGGGAAACAAAATATAATTACGTCATAGAATTGACTTACAGGCCATAAGCCTCGCCTTCAGCCTATCCAAATACATTAAATTTTTTAAAGTAAATAAAGGATAATAATATGGCGGCTTCCGTTTCTATCTTTAGAGCTTTTAACAGTAACAAAATTTTAAACAGATTACCAAAAACATGTTCGCAGGTAATTAATTGCTTGAAAACCGATTTTTCTAGCATTATTCAACCGATTGCACTGAAACTTTATTTAGTATAAAAATCAAAAATATTAAAAAATATTTTTAAAAGAAATTAATGTAACCTTCAAACCCTAGAATCAATTTATTTAATAAAATAACTGTTTTTAAATCTTAGTCTCTTTTAAAATGGAGTGGAATTACTTCGGTGCCAATTCGAAACTCTTCTCAAGCTCCTCAACCAGATGCGGATGAATCGCATCAGGCGATGGTGGTAATTTTCAAATACTTTGTACAAGTTGTTCGAAATAAATACAAAATAAGTTTTATTTAATATAGATAAGAAAGAAAACTTATTACAAAGCCAAGTATGGAGGAAGATATACGGTTACTATGTTGCCTGGTCATGGAATAGGACCCGAGATGATGGCTTATGTTAGAGAAGTTTTTCGGTATAAATAAAAAATGACCACAAGTTTTGGGACATTTAAAACGTCATGTGTATATTTTTCTCAGATATTGTGGCGCACCGATTGATTTTGAAGAAATAAACATGGATGCAGAGCGCGACGATATGGACGAAGTTCACATGGCTATTACTTCAATTAAACGAAATGGCGTTGCGATTAAAGGTTAAATTTGTGTTTTAATAAAGTAAGTTTTAAATATTTCATTTATTTTCTGTGATAGGGAACATCGAGACGAAAGTTAACAGACCAAATTTTCGTTCTCGGAATGTGGAGTTGCGGTAATTCACTAAATAAGAATTTAAATGTGAAATTATAATAAAATATTATTGAAATTTTAATCGCAGACAAAAGTTAAAGCTCTTTGCTTATGTGATGCACACAAAGAGCTTTCCTGGTATTGTGACTCGACATAAAAACATAGATGTTATTATTATTCGGCAAAATACCGAAGGAGAATACGCTATGTTGGAACATGAGGTAATATTTGTCTTTAACTGTGGTTATTGATTTTTGTCATTTTTTTTGCATTTTTTGTATTTTGATTTAATTATTTTACTGTCGCCTTCAGTTTTAGTTTACAATTTTGTTCCTTTGCTGCATAAATTTATGTTGATTGTCCCTCATTTATGTTTCATTTTTAAATTTTTAAGCTTTTGTAATACGTATAATTTTTAAATAATTTTTAAGATAAATTTGAAGTATTAAATATACCAATTTTTTTTATTATCCAATGAGCAGGCCATTCCCGAACGCGGAAATTTAAATATTACGCAAATGAAATCTACGGATAAGGTAAACAGTAAACTCAAATCGTCGCTATTGTTAAGTCTCTATCGCTTATTTTATTATTACAAAAATTCTTCTGCGATTTCTTCTTTAAATCACGTCAATTGCAGCACTTAAGATAAAAATTCCATTGCTTTTAATGGAAACTTACGTTGCAGTATTAAAATGAATTGAAAGACTAATTAATTTTTAAAAATTTATAGAATAAGGGCGGTGTCGTTGAAAGTTTGAAAATCTGCACGTTGGAAAATTCGAAACAATTGGCGAAATACGCTTTCGAGTATGCGAGGAAATATAATCGCAAGAAGGTTACAGCGATTCACAAAGCTAACATAATGTGAGATTTCGAAAATAAAATTCTAACTTAAAAACTGAATTAAATCTTCAATATTTATTAAGGAAACTTTCGGATGGGCTCTTTTTGTCTAAAGCTTCGGAAGTGGCCAAAGACTATCCCGATATTGAATTCGATAACATGATCATCGATAACTGCTGCATGCAAGTAAGTATTGTTTATTTTATTATTATTTACGTATAATACATAATCGAATTTATTTATAGCTCGTTTCCAACCCCCAACAATTCGATGTTATGGTTACATCGAATTTGTATGGAAACATAATCGGCAACTTGGTATGTGGTTTGGTAGGAGGCGCAGGTTTATTTTCTGGAATAAATTACGGCGAGAGGTACGCGATATTTGAACCGGTAAGCATCAAATGTCATTGATGGAGCTGAGTAATTATTTTTAAATATATAAAATCTTTTAAAGGGTACTAGAAACACGGGCTCGAGCATCGTTGGCAAAAATATTGCGAATCCAATAGCAATGTTGAATGCCAGTGCAGATTTACTGGATCATTTAAAGTAACAAAAATGTTAATTTGACTTTTTTTATGTTTATTGTCTTTATTATTCATTAAGACTGCATTACCATTCGGAAATACTTCGCGATGCTATTTCGCAAACCATTAACAAAGACATGGTGAGTTTAGGTTAAATTTATGGTTTATCGAATTTATAATTTATTCTATAGATCCACACACCCGATCTCGGTGGTCAAGCGACGAGTTTAGATGTTGTGCAGAACATTATTAAACTTATTCAAGCAAAGACTATCAAATGGTGAGCTTGAAGAATAGTAATTTTGTGTGATTTTATGCTAGAATTGTATTTATGTAAGAAGGCATGAAATTTTAATTTATGTGGATAGGAATAATGTGATTTGTGATTTTTAAATGCATGGAGTTGAATAACGTTTTTAAAATTTATTAATCGACTAAAATGATGATATAATTAGAAAAATAATTAAATATTTTTAACTAATTAAAAAAATATAGGTATTCCCCAAAGTCATTGATATTGGATAATCAAAAAGTGCTTGTAAGAATCAAAGAACGTTTCCTTAAAACAAAGAACTGAGGCAAACCCGATCCAAGAAATAAGTTACTAGAATTGAATGATTTGTGAAGATTTGAATTTCTTTAGTGTATACGAAAGTACAAAATTATTTGTATAAATGTTTTGTTTCAGATTTGCATCCTGCAAAAATTATTTTGAAATCATCGTGATTGTTAAATTCTTTTTTAGTTTATATTGACTAGTTATTGTTTGAAAAATTATTGTGTATTATAGTTCTCAGTAAATAAAGTTATTTAAATAACTCAATGGAAAATCGTTTTTATTAGTGTTTACAACTTGAGTTAATGTGGCCAAGCATTCAACTGCATTTGGCCCTAATTGCCAGTCCATTGCCTATCATACGGGAGATGAGGTAGTGGTATAATCACGAGAATTTACCGCCGCTAATACCACTCGTTAGGCTTCGATATTAATACTTGAAACTGGTTTTTCTTAATTGTCTGCCTTTTAGGGTGCCAAAAACATAGTTACGGCTCTGTGGTGTTATAAGCTTTATTTATTGATTTATTTATTTCTTATGCTTCATCAGTTTTCTGTAAAGATGATAACCATAGAACTTAAAAAGATGGCCGACCGGAAGTGGCGCCATTCGTGAATAAACATGATGGTAATGGGTAATTGCCTGTTTACATGTTTGTTAGCCATAGAAGTCATCAGCTTTGTGTTTTGACACGTGTTCTAACTTTATTAGCTCTAGGGTTAATTTTAACCCTAAGTAAAAGGTGAAAGCACATGTCGCCATTGCCCGAGGCGCCCGACAGATGGCGCCCAAACGATGGACTTTGACCACTCCATCCAATTGGATTGGTGGGCAGAGTCTGAGTGTTCAAAGGCTGCAGATTGGTTAGTATTGTCCCTCGAGGATTAAGAGGGATTAACTGGCTATATAAGTCAGTGCAGAGAGAGAAGTAAGTGTTTATTTACTTCTGCTAAAACCTGGTAACTTAAGAAAAATCACCATCACTAAAAAATAGTAATCTTTGACAGGATGTTGGAGTCATAATGGAACACATGGTCGGGAATGAAATACACTATCGGAATTTGGAGTGATTCTAAGGATTTTGGATTATGTGATTACATTATCCTCGATCTCTGGAAATTATCCACTCGGCTGAAAACATTCTTCTGGCTCGTTTGGCACCTTGAACCCACTTCCAGAAAGCCATTTATTGTATTTGGGTTAAATCCTTAATAATAATATCGTTCGTCTAGGGGAAATAACACACAATTAACAATTGAATAATTAAATGAATAAATGAGTCACAACAGTATTATATTTAAACAAAACAAAGTAATTTATTTAGTTGTGCACTAGCACGAAAGCACAGGAAAACACTTTTAGAAATAATTTACACTAAAATTATTTCGGGTTACGACTCAACTCGAGTACTCACAAATGATGAATATAATTACAATAAACAAATTGTAGATGATAATTTGTATCAGCTTGAAGTGTATTGTTATTTTGTATAACGTTTTATAATATTGTTAAATATTATTGTTCATCTTGTAAGCTTTCGAATGATATTGTAATTTATTGTTTTGTCGATGTTTGGCGCTAGCTACTCTTACTTGTGCTTGATCGCCATTTTTGTTAATTGAGTGTACTATTTATAGCTCTATGAGGCTGTGCATCTTCCTGGTGACAACTGTCTTGTTGAAATTATGTTCCAGGTTGGCCCTCATCATTAATTCGTTTTTATGAACATGTAACTGTTTTGTTCCTGCGTTATTAAATTTTGTTAATACAAGTTAACACATCGTTTGCTGTTCACTCGTCGATTCATAGTGATTAAGGACACTCATAAACTTAAGTATTTGCATGATCAAAGTATTTTGAATACTTTGATATATCGAGATAATCATTTTGATCGAGCTTGAGGACGACGCGCGCTCTCGGACATTTTCAATCCCATATAAGCAAACAATTGCGGGGATTTATTGCGAGTACAATTACACCACTTTTATTTATTAATTGTTCGATGTTGGTACAATCTGCAATCGTAAAGTCAACACAAATAAACATGCATCATTATAAAACAGTAGTAAATAATCATTGACTAAAATATGGAAATAATGTTATTTAACACTAAATCTGCCACCAGCAAAACAACAGTTCACAAATGTCATTAATGTCACAATTCACTAATCGGCGACGCTCTTCGACTTGAAGAACAGCTCGATTGGCTCAACTCGAACACGGTTGGTCAAATAAACACAGTGTACAATAACATAAATCAAAAGGTCACAAAATAACACAGGTTCTCAGTCGATACAATTTAACTATGGATAACCAACTTATGTCAATTAAACTAATCACAAACACAAAACACAATAATCAGGATAAACCTGATTTCATTCACGAGATTATCTCGTGATAATTATATCTCACACTTACATGAAACAGCTCACGACAAATCTTCACGAGTTGTGAAAAACCAATTCGGCGGTCAAAGTGATGAAGGCGACTCGCAATCTTAAGTAACTCATTGTTCTCAACTCCAAATTGACAGTTAGTGAAAACACTGGAAATTCCCTTCAAACACTCACTGTTGATGTGGGTTTGAAGAAAATAGTGAATCTAAACTTCTTTTGTGAAGTTTCATTCACAGGACTTGCAAAATGAGGCTCATCATCGGTCGAAATATTTCGCGAGGCGATGTTGATGAAATCTGTAGAGCAAGTGCGTCTCCCTCAGATTTTGGTGCCAAACCTGATGTCACCAAAACAAACAGCGCCAATTCCCGACATCGACAACACCCGCAACCTCCATGCTAAATGGCTTCTCACGAGTAGTGCTCGTAATTCACTTCATGAACACCACACATTGTCCAAACTGGTAGTCACTAACGTGATGAATCCGTTCTGTTTGGATCGAATCATTCCCATGCAATTGCATGTAATGAGTTTGATTAAGTGAAATCCAAAAAGAGCAACCTCACAATCCCAGGTACAACAGTCATCAGTATCTCGGGTACAACAGTCATCAGTATCTAAGAGATGTACCTCTCATCGCCCAGGGCAGCAGTCGCCTTTCACTACCTGTAGTGTTGACAGTGGATTCGTCCGTATGGTCAACACCGTCTCATCGGTAATACATCGATACAAGGAACAAGGGACTTACAGACATGTAACCCTTGCACCGGATCACTGGGGGGCTGCCTATCCAGTGCCGGCCCCACATCAACAGAGCTACTTGAGTTGCATCAACGGTAGCTTTCTAGGGTCAAGTACGCACTGAATTCATTTCCACGTCAAGCTAAATTTGCTTATCAGTGCCAAATGCTATTAATCAATGGTGACAAAGTCAAACATTAGATCAAATCATTAATCAACATACAAATAATAAAGCAAAGAACAATCACTTGCGCTGGCTTATATAGCCAGCTAATCTCTAATATAAAAGAGGGGGAAACTAACCAATCTGCATCACTTTGGACACTTGGACTTTTCCATTTCCATCCAATTGGATAAAATGGCTAAAGTCGTCTATCCAAATGCCATCTATGGGCACATCAAACAACGAAGACATGTACTCGCTCAATTAAGCGAGGGTTAACTCTAAGCCTAACATTGATTATACACATTCAACAATTTCAAAACTGAGGGTTTACAATATTTACACTAATAAATAGCATATTGACAATTATTAAACCTTTGATCGATTGAAGGAATAACAAATTATCTAGCCATTCATGTACACTTTTACCGTGACTTCCGGTCGGGAATCTCTAAAAGCTCACTGGAGACTTTTAATCTCGTTACAATGTGATATCCCTTACAATTGTGTAGTCGCATGTAGAGTAGAGCATAAATGCAGTGATAGCTTTTAAAGTTTTAAAATATTTTTATTGAAATGCGTTTTTACAATTAGTTAGTCACCAATGAATGCCAAACAGCATAAAATAGTGTAAAATTTGAAAAATTCTTACCCAATAAACCAGGGCTTGGAAGTAACTAGGTCAAAGTAACTAGTTACCTGTAACTAGTTACTTTTTTTGGTAACTTGTTGTG
>JAQFZU010001745.1:0-11882 GCA_034696185.1 Henia vesuviana | reverse complement strand
CAAAATGACCAAATTGCTTTTTTAAAAATAAATCAAAATGAATAATGTATGTGACTGAAAAATCCCAGAAAATAAATAAAAAAAAACTTAATTTGAATAAATAAATTATAATCTTAAATTCTAATTACTCAACAGAAGAAAATTGCATTTAATAATTCCAAACTCCCACAAAACCCATCATAATGCACAAAATGTCAAAAACAAGCACCAGATGGCATCACTTGACCTCAAAACAAACCAATTACAACTGGAATAATTAAAAAAAAATTAAAATTACACATAAACAGTCAAGACTTAAAAGAAACCCCAACATTCTCCTCCTCCAAAATGTCTTCTCGCCGCACGGCATCGCTGGGTTCACCCTGGTATCCATCTAGGCACGTCGCGTATGGCCTTAGTATAGCGATAAAGGACTGGAATTAGCGCTAGATTAAATCCAGATGATGAAAAATCAATTTTAAGGATTTTAATGAGTAAAGTAGATCATCTAATATTCCAAAAATGTTAATTATTAGTAATTAAGAGCTGAAACTTGACTTGAACACGCATAACTTAATCTCAGGTATCAAATTCACTAATTGACTTACTATATTTAAGCTTCTCATGTTGACTATTACGTTGCCCTTGTTCTTTATTACATCATTTATTAAGACTTAACTTAGTTTTAAACTACTTTTTCTATTATTTATTTATTTTAAGCATCTTTTGTCAGACCACTGCTTTTGGTGCTTAAATTATTATTATGTTACATAAAAATGAGTTATTTGCTTTAGTTGGGGAAATTAAGACTTAAAATATTTATAGTTGAGTGTAATTACCTCTCTTTTGACATTTATGGGTCAATTTATCCTTGATTTGGGTATATTGTGTTTGGTAAATGGTTGTTGAAGGTACTGGAGTAAAGAAAATCAATTGGAGTAAAGAAAATGTTATATACTCATCTTTAATTGCTCGTGTTCAAAAAGTGCTCCGTGCCATGCATTTTTAGCACCAGATCTGAAGTTGATGACGGTTAATTATAACAGGCAGCCATTTTTTGGTTCTTGTAGCAATTTTTGGTGCACTAACCGTTCAAATAGATGTGCTAGAGGATTCAAGAGGAGCACTTTTTGAACGCCATAGACCAATCAATAAAATGTTATTTTCCTTTTATTTAGTTATTATTTACAACAATAGATGGCCGTACTTGAAGTTGAATATTTTAATTAATTTATTATTTGTTTGATAAATCGCAAATATATAAAAATAAGAATAATAAATGATTTTTAACTGAAAAATGGATTAAAACGAAACACAAGTAAATGTGAAAGTAATAAAAAAAAATATGTAAAAGTCTGATGGCATGTGTTTACGAGTTAAATTCGAATCTCCATTGGGAAAATTCGATATTACCTTGGACACCAGGTGAAAAGCAGCCAAACCCTCCCTCGCTAATCGATTGCAGGGACCAATGAGCTGTCGAGTTGATAAACAGCTCAGTCTGTGTCATCTCAATGATAGAATTGAAAGAGAGTGTTTTTACGGTCTTGTGAAAAACATTTTTAGCTCGTGGTTTGGCCAAGTATGACAAGATGAGTTTCATCGCGTGGGTACAGCAGAATGTTGAAGCCATTAGGCAACGCTCGGCCAGTTTTCTTACGGTACCCACATCCCCGGCAAAAGCGCGCGAAAGGTTCAGGGAACTTCAGAGGAAAATTACTCGTGGATTCAGTCAGAGTCAGGAGAAAAATGTTACTGGAAGGTAGGGTTTTGGTTTTGGTTTTTAAAAATTTTTTTTTAACGGTTTTTAACGGTTTTAAGTGGGGATGAAAGGGTTGATGTGTGTTGGAGTCACTTGTTGCTTATTTTTACATCTTTTGGTAGCCAAGGTGATGTCATAAAAGTTTTTTTTATTGAATTTTTGTGTTTTTAAATTTGTGGTTTTAAATTTGTTAAAATTTGGTAAAAAATTGTGGATTTTCTCTTGGGAAATTGAATTTGTTGGAAAAAAAATTCTTCAGTTACAAAAACCTTTTGTGATTTTTTTTTTCTTAAAATAAAAATTTAATTGGTAAAAACAACAATGAAGAAAATGAAATTTAATTTCCACTGACAAAAATGAGTAAAAATGCAAATGACTGAAAATTTGATTTAACATAAGTTGACATTAATTCAAATCTGCAAGTAAAATAAAGAAAATTGAAAATATAACACAAAAAAACAATTTTATATAAAAGATTTTATCAATTCTTCAATGGATTTGTTAAAATGTGATTGAAAAAATTGAAGTGGGGTTAGCAATTTTAGGATTTATTCTACTAAATCTCTTGACATTCCCCCCAAAGTGTACAAATGTATTGCAAAAGCCATTGAAAAGAAATTTATTTTAGAAAATCTATTTTTACAAACTTTCATAACAAATTTATAATCAACTTTTGCAAGAAATTGATTAAATAATAACAATTGTCTTGTGGACTTTTAGAAGATTTTTTTTCATGTGAGAAAAGACCATCTGTTGTTACAATATTGAATTAACATCACATTTATTAATTATAAATCACATGAAACCCAATATTTTAATTTATTTAAAAATCCATATAAATTCAACAAAAATCTTTAAAAAGACAAAGACAAATGTCTTTTATTGATCCAAAAAAAATGTAATAAAGATGGAATGGTGGATTAACTGAGTAAAACATAACTGGACACTAAAAGAATTATCATTTCACAATTATGGAAATACCTAAAATGTAATTTTTAATTAAAAGAAAAATGCAAATATGAATTTAATGATAATTTTATAAAAATGTTGATAAAAATGGCAAATTAGGTGTGAAATCCTGTAGAGATTTGAGTTTGTCTATATTTAATGATTAGTTTTAAGTGGTTTGTTGTGTAAACTATCAAGTGTATCATTGATCACTTATTTGTAAACAAATTGCATATCAGTCAGAGACAATAATGTTTTATTTAAGTTATTTTATATATTTTTAAAATTAAATTAAATGAATCCTTACACCAAAACTGTATGGATTCAACTGTTGCTTTGATAGAATTTCTTTTGGGTTTTAGCTGAGACTAGAATATCGATGATAGCGAGCAAGAAGTATGGGTATGGACCATTAAATTCTATAAGGGTTTATGGAGATAATTTTCATATTTTTAACAGCTACAATGTGCTTTTTGACATTCTTATTGATCTAGTAAATATGATGGAAAACACCGCTTCGGGTGCATGGGATATTGAGTTACACACTTGACCAAACATCAATTACCAACCAATTAAAATTGGGAGATAAACAAAATTTAATATAAATTTTAATCTTAAAAATGGCAATAAATTCCTTACATTGTTAGAAAGTGTACATAATTAAAGGGTAGAGACTTTTCAAGTAAAGAATAGAATTTTAGATGAGTTGAGTTCATTAATCTTTCATATAATTTACATTCTTCAATGTTTAACTAGAACTTCTTGATGTAAATTTTAGCATTAAAGGTAACTTTTAACTATTTATGTAAGATAGGTACAGTGGGAATCTCGTTAATCCATTGTGCGCATAGTATATTGCGATGTCGATAAACAGTGCGTGTTGCTGACTGTATGTTGAAATGACAATAATAATTATGGTAATTTAGTAGTAGACATTTTTTGTTTTATTTGCAATGTAAATATTTAATTGTTTGTCAAGTATTTTTTATTTAAAAATACTTTGGCTTCAATTCAAAAGTGTGATTTGCTACTGTTGAATTTGCAAGGTTGAAAATAGCTATAACTGGCACAAGTGATTTGGGATGTTGTAATGTTTTCTTTCCATTTTAAAAATGGCTTTGCCTCAAGCATCTGCTATTGGATCTTTGCTCACTAACTTGCATGGAAAATCATGGTAAGGAAAACAATAATGGATTTTAATTCATTTTTTTTTTAAAAATTAAATCCCATTTTGATTTATGTGTGGAATTAAAAAAGTAGGAAATTTTAATGAAAATTTCTGCATCACTGATTTTATTAAATTACAATATGAAGAATGACAACAACAATTATTGAACAATATTAAATTTATCAATTATTTTCACTAAATGACAGGTTTGATCAATTTTAGTTAATTTAAAGTAAAATTAAATTTGGTTAAAAATTAAATGATAATTTTTACAATAAGAATCATGTATATTCATGCATTGTTACATCAAATCCCAAGTCTCATTTGCCACTTAATTTAATTAATTAGAAAATTTGAATAATCTTTAATTGACTGTAAATTTGTACCAAAAATCAGCCAAGATTCTAATAAAATATTAACATTGTTGCTTAGTGTATTGTAAAGATTGTTTACATTAACAAGTACATCTTGTTTGCTATAGGCTATTTGTTCTTAAAGGTACATTGTTTACTTAACTGTGATTTAAAAAGAAATGTTGGGATTAAAGGAAGGTAAATAACTATTGGTAATTCAATATTGACTACATTGTTAACAATGTTTTTTTCTTATTCGATGTTGAGATATTTTATTGTATGAAATTATAGGGTTGAAGATGCAGATGGTGGTTTCTTCGAAAGTTTTACGGCGTTGTCATGGAAGCAGGAAAATCGACGTCTGCAAATGGCCAAAGAAGTAAGTGAGAGAGAAGCATCTTCAGTATCTGCTGCCTTTGATCTTCAATCGAGATGAGAAATGACGAAGGTGTTTGTTTGGTTGCCAATAGCGACTCTGCCAATATATGCTTAGCAACCGCTTAATGCTGAATTTATTTTCAATTTTTTCAAAATAAGATTTTTAACACCAAAATAGTGTTATGCTACTTGAGGATAAAAATATTTCTTTTAACAGGATGAAAAGGGAGAGGAAAAGGAGATGACACCGCCACTCGAAATCAAATCCGGGGTTAAGATACCCAATTTCAAGATCGCCAAAGAAGATGTAAGTTTTTTTTTTACAATAATGTAATTATTTGTTTAAATTCGTAGCAAGTGGAGTTGGTAGTACCGCAGATAGATCAAAAGCAAGAGAAATTACTATGGTAAAGTGGGAAACGTACAAGCTGTTGTTATTAATGGCTGTAGGAGTTTTAGTTTTGACCACCAGAGGGAAAAATTATTTTTTTTATTTGTTTCTTGTGTTGTTTACACAAAATGATTGAAGCGAAGAGTCTAAATATAAATATAATTAACTTTTAATTTAGTTACATGACTGCATATTATGCTTAATTGAATATTCAATATTAAATTGACCTTAAAGCTTTTGTGTTTATGGCCATTTTGCCAGGTTTTTGATTCCTCCATGTCATAGAAATACAATTTCTTTTCTATTGTGCTTAAATTGGCCTATCAATCAATTTTTTGTTTTTTTTTTCTAAACAATAAAAAAAATTGATTGTTTTTTTGCTCATAATATTTTTTTATAGCAACAGGTCAAAGTGATTAATAATGGGAAGAAGTATTCATAAAATACTTGAATTAAAAATAATTATGTGTTTTTTGAGATTTCGTAATGTCATGTGAATTGAATATAAAGTGTTGAGTATATGGAATTTTATTGTTTGGAACAAATTTCTATGTCATTTCCTTGTATTGCCATTATCATGTTTTGATATTAAAAGTTAAGGGAATTTTTATGACATTTTTTATTCTTGGAATTACTAACATAAAATGAATTTATGTTCAATTTCATGAGAAAAAATTTTAAATTTATTTTTGGTGATTGTTTTGCCGCACTCTCAACTTTCTTTACTATTATTCGCGAGAGATGCGAAGCTTGTTGGTCGGGAAGAAAACAATAATAATAATTGAGCTGCGGGTTAACGCGACTCGACAGGGAATTATAATGAATTTCTCCGTCCAAGTGGTATTGCGGTATTCCAAGTCGGGTTTTCCTACCGGTGTCCTGAGGGTCGGGGTCTTACTCTGTGTGAGCGCAGGTGGCTGCTGCGCACAGTTTGATGCTGGTGCCTTTGTCGTGTTTAGGGTATATTTGTTTCACCAAAGGCGATTCAGCGCAAACTCCATGTCCTCTAGCTCCTGTCACTCCTTGCTTAACACGGCTAAGCTTTATTCGTAGGGCTCTTTGAGGTTTTTCGAGAGTTGTTTCTTTGGTGGTTTTTGTATATCTTGTGTCACTTTCCTCAGTAATCCGTTTCATCACATGATGGCAAATATGTGAGTGGCGGGGGCTTCTTCATTGGAAAGGGGCGCCTCGAGCACGTCACCGCAATTGACCGCACGGGGCAAGTGACAGTTGGTCGTCCAACAAAGGATTTAGGTCACAAGTCGCGCATTTTGCGTATCTAAAAGGACATTGGCGGGGTCGTGCAAAATTCTCGTGACGAAGGGTCGTAAAACGGGGTCATGTATTTACAAGGACGGATCACCACGATTTTTAATTAGCAAAAATAAATTAAAAATTTTTTTTCTGTTGCAAAATTGTTTGAAAACCGATTAGAACCGATCAACTGACACTTCTGTTAATTTCTGTTCGGTTCGATTTGATTTTCATGTTATAAAACTGACATTTGACTCAGTTTAGGACCAAAAACAACCGATTTGAACCAATTGGTTGGCAATCTGGGTAATTACCAACATATTACAACCTTTTTACTACTTACACAAATTTACTATTGTTTATAACTCTACCTTCAACATTATTTACTACACATAATACATTTGAGTGGAATCTATACCATTAACACTCAGTCGTAGCTGCCATTGGCTAAAACGATTGTAGTTGCCACTACCATTGGTTAAATCGGCGGTGACATCATGGGCGGCAATATGAATTGGCCAATTGAGACCATTGTAAAGTACAGAGAAAACAAGCTATTAATCAATGAACCCACCTGTGGATATTCACACTAATCTGTTTGGATCCTTTTTTCCCCAAATAGAAGTTAAACAAATCTGTTTAACTTTACCATTTATTATTGCAGGTAGAAAAACTATACATTGAAGTGATCTACACAATACATCATCGAATACAAACGGCAGACGAAAGAGACATTCAACATGATTTAATAGAATTTGTAAACAACATTTTTGATTTCAATTCAGACTTAAAAGCAAAATACATGGAAGAAGCACTTGAAATTAAGGTATTTATTTTATCCTTTTCTAAACAACTTTTTTGCTTCAACTTACATTTCACAGGCTCCTTCATTAGTACTAAATGTCACTGTTGTTGAAGCACAAGGTCTGGAAGCTAAAGATCCTAATGGTAATAAAATTTTAAAAAAAGAAAATATTATTTATAGCAAATGTTGTTGTTGTTTTTGAAATATTAAATTTCTCCTGAGATATCAAATAAATTGTTAAAATAATATTTTTCATTTTAAAGTATTATTTTACAAAAGATAATTAATCAGCATCTGCTATTATTGGTTTTTGATGATTTTTTTTTGAATTTTCTTGTTGAGAGTAAAAAATAAATCAATAAGTCATGTAATTCTTTGCTTTTATTTCCTTTCAGGATATAGTGATCCTTATTGCATGCTGGGAATCCAGCCTGGAAGCAACATCTGTTCTGGTGCTATACCTACTATTGTTGAACCTGAACAAGAAGAACCTCAAGATGATGACAGGCAAGATAAGCCTAAGAGATCCCATGGGTAAGTTGAGCTGTGAAGACAATTAATTTTTGAAAAAGCACAGTTGAGTTGAGAATAAAATTGTAATAAAATTACTGTAACAGTTTTCGGTTGAGTTTTAAGCGAAAAGATCGTGGTGATGGACAACATAAAGAAAGAGAGAAAGAGAAGAATTCACAGGAGAGTTTGACATCTGCTATTCCAGCTATTCTCATTTCAGCAACCAGTGTGCAACCTGCAACACTCAATCCTAAATGGAATGAAAAATTCAAATTGTTAGTAAATTCAATAAATTCGATGAATAGTGTGTAATGATACTTTTTAAGTAGCGATGTGGATGACATCAACACCGATAACCTTCATTTGGATATTTGGTAAGAAAATATTTTTATGTTGACGTTTTTCTGTACAATTTTTCAAGTTTCTGTAGAAATTCTGCAACAAAATTATTGTGTTTTAGGGATCACGACGACGAATCATCGGTTTTAGAAGCGGTCAAGAAATTGAATGAAATATCGACTTGGAAGGGTTTGGGGAGGTATTTTGTGGGAATGAAAATTGTTGGATTTATTATGTAAACATTGTTTATCACTGCAGATACTTCAAGCAAATAGCGCAGTCGGCAAGAATGGCCGATGGTGACAATATTGATGATTTTCTAGGCTCTGTAGATGTACCATTGAAGGTAAGATGGTGGAAAATGTCAGATTGATTAATGATGCTTTTTTGTTATTTCCTCGTGGTGTGAATGGTTGCTGACTTTTGACAGATTGCGCTTGTTAATAACAAATGATGATTAACCATTTCTTTATTTAAAAAAAATATTTATAAAACAACTTAAGTTAGAAAATAAGTTACGAAAATGTTTTTGAAATACAAATTTAATGTTAATATTTAAACGATTTTTAAAAAAAGTGCGTGGTATTGGTAAAACGACTTAAACAACATTTATTGAACATTTTTTTACATTAAATTTGTATTGGGAGAATATTTTTGTAGAATTTCTATATTTAAATTGTTTTATTAATATCGTCGCTAATCAATAGAGATCAGCTTAAGCAAATTCTTCTCTCGCACTGTCAATATTTAAAAATGTTAATTAATATTTACATTTTCCCCAACTTCCATACATTTCTTAGGGCATTGGGGCGAAGTAACATTTATCTGCACTTAAAATCAACCTAAATATCTTTAATTCTTTAAAGCAAGCAATACTAATGTATCTATTAATATAAAACAAGGTCTTGGCTAATGATAGGTCCAATTATGAAGAAGGTTATCACGATATTTAAAGGTCGTAACAGCCATTGGATAAGTCAAGATGTGAAGTGGCAAAAAATAATGAGATGCAATTTGCATTTGTTGTTGCCAAGTCAAGGAAACAATAAAATTAATTTTCAATGTTGGCTGATTGTGGTTTTAACGTTAATTCTCTTTTTTTAAATATTTTATATGTAAGTAAAACAGTTTAAAAATATCACTAAACGGATTCTTTGTTGGCTTTTCGAATAACATTCTTGGAATTCACTGCTCGTGTCTTATCTAATTACACTTTTTTTTATTAAATAAATAAATTTTTACTTTTTTGCCTTTGCAGAATTCTACTTTAAGGTCAAAAAAGTAAAAAATCAATGTTTTCGTATGTGTAAATCCCTTAATTCATGCTACCATCTCTACTCATAATCCCCGATTAACATAAGAAGATGTGAATGAACAATGGGTTAAAGTTGAATGTACTTGAGTTCATTGCATCTCATTTATTGCAATTTTTAATTTTTATTTTTCTTATTAAAACTATTTTATTAAGAAATTGTTTTTAAAAAACAAGAAATAAACATGAAATGTATTAATACATTTTAAAACTTGATTACATAGAGTATTCCATCAACGGGAATAGAAAAATGGTACGAACTGCAAGCCCGAACACATCGATCGAATATTCAGGGTCGAATTTGTCTTCGTTTACATTGGTCGGTACGCGAAGACTCTTCTGCATCGTTATCCCGTAACAACGGAAAATCATTCGAACAACACGAGAAATTGTACAGAATATTCGTCGATCACGAATTACGCAATTATAAAGTAAATTTGACTTTTAATTTACACAAAATTTATGCATAATTTATTTACAATTACCAATGATAAAAGTTAAATTTAAATAAATTTCTTATGCAAATTTACAGTATGAAGAATTGTATTTATGGAATGGAGAACTGCCAGTATTTGCTCAATCCATACTGAGACAACACGCAATTTTGGGTGATCTGAACGAATTACGTCAAATCATTTGGTAAGTCAATAATAACATTGAAATATAAATTGCAATTTTGATATATTTAGACTTTTAGTGCTTTTTAGTACTTAAAATAAAATATTTTATTTAAAATTAATTTAAAAGAATTTTTTTAGTCTTTTAAAAGCATTTTTTGAGTGAAAGGTAAATATATCATTTAATGACAAATGACATTTCTAATATGTCAACTAAATAGGATATTAAGTGACATGTGACTTTTAGGATTTTAATAAGATGAAAATCTATTTATTTCTTAAAATTAGAAAACAAATGAAATGTGTATTTATAGAAACCATTAATATCTCATTCGGGTTCGCTGGAATTGAATTTCAGCTTTGTCAATAGCAGATATTTGTTGCAATGTTTTATAATATTATTGTAAATATTAATTTATATTAATTAATTTTCTTTCAGTCAATGGATAGCCTACAGCAAGAAACATATGGAATTGTCATTGAGTTATTGTGTGTTGTATAACATTTTGGATAAACTTAACGAGCATTGGACATCTGATGTCATATCAGGACCAGAGGTAAATTTTCAAGTCATTGGGAGATCATTTTGATCATAATTTTGATCAGAAAAGTCCATAATGTGATGAAATAATTTTGTTTTACGCGGAAAGGGTTAATTAATTGGTTAAACCGAGAACGATTCTCCTTGAATACAATATAAACGCTCCTTTGGCCACAATTTGCCAATAGCCTGCAATAAATTGTTTTTAATTGTAGGAAGAAATGTTAGCCGAGTCCTTCAACCGTTTTATTGAATTTTGTTTGAGTCTCCTGCGAAAACAAAGGGAACTGTTCCCAGCCACAAACAAAGCAGCTTTGACAAAACTCGAATATCTTCTGAGGTGTCTTGCACTCACACAATCGATGCAAGCATTTTGGCAATGTTGTCCATTTCATAAGGAACTACCTTTAGAAGTCACAAATATAGTTAGAGTAAATTTAACCACATATTATTATTTTTATACAATTAATGAATGATAATTTATGTAAATTACAGAAAGGTACTAGAGAATGGTACGATAAAATGATTGCTTTGACTAAACCAGAAATAGTTGTAAGTATTAAAAAGATTTGAAAATTAAAATTATTTATTTTTATGTATTTTCAGACTGAAGAATCTCTAACAACAAGTTTTATTGAACTTACTAATATTGTTACAGTTGATTTACAGAGAGCCATTCAGTATTACAATGAAATATTTGAAAAGTGAGAGTTATAAATTGTTATTTAATTATAAATTTAATTTATTTCTTTAATAGTATAATGAACATATCATACTTCAGTGTGATATACAAGCAATTGGATGTATTGGTAAGAGATGAATTAAGTTTGATGAAATTATTGCACATTTAATATTATTTCTATACTAACTCTTGTTTATTCTTAATTTCATTAGCTAACTAATTTTATTGGCACAGAGTTGAGTGGAAAGGTTTGTTTGTTTGCTTGCTGTGATTTGTTTGTGTGATATTTTGTTGTTTTTTTTTATTTTTGTGGTTTTTTTTTGTTTTTGAGATAATTTTTTTTTGTTTTAGATGTCAAATGATGTTGCTCCTGTTGTTATGGAACTTTGTGCAACTTTAAGGAAATTACAAGTTACTTCGGATGAAGTAACCGATCATGATTTACAGATGGGCACTCACATGTTTGAACTTTATATGGTATTGCAAGAATTTTTTAAGCTGAAAAATCACCTGACTTATGAGTAAGAAGTTGTTAAATTCATATTTGATAACCAGTGATCTGCAGAAATTGTGCAGAATTCTGCAGAATCTGTAGAAAAACTGCAAAATCTCTGCAGAAAACTGAAACGTGGCCAAATTCTTGCAGAATTTCTACAGAAAAACTGCAGAATTGGCCAAGTTCTTGCAGAAAACTGAAACACGGCCAAATTTCTGCAGAATTTCTACAGAAAAACTGCAGAATCGGCTAAATTCTTGCAGAATTGGCTAAATTCTTGCAGAATTGGCTAAATTCTTGCAGAATTGGCTAAATTCTTGCAGAATTGGCTAAATTCTTGCAGA
>JAQFZU010001744.1:0-11882 GCA_034696185.1 Henia vesuviana | reverse complement strand
TCCAATGTGTGGCAAACCAAAATGTGGATCTGGTCTTAAAAGCTGCAAAACAGATAAACAGAACTGCGTGTCAGGTGAAAAAGCATATTGTTGTAAGAAATGCTAATTTAATTGTTTTTAATTGTGAGTAAAAATTTTACTGTACTGAAAAATAAATATAATTTGTGCAAATAATTTTGGAGCTGTTATCTATTGTTGTTTGGAAGTCGAGTCTTCACGGGAAGTTTATCTAGTCACTTCACGTTTATGAATTGCTTCATTGAAGAAGTTATCCTTGCCAAGACTGGAGTTGATGGGAGAATTGATTGGACCACGTCATTTGCAGTATGTAATCAATGCTCTGGATATGCCTTCGCCACCATCAACAATTCATTGCCATGTAGTGAAAGTTTGTCCTTGCCTTCATGCCTCTCTTTTGCAGTCTTATTGTAACGTGCACTTTTAACTTAAATAAATAAACTTATATATTCTAAAAACAAAGGGGAACAATTTATTAAATCCAATTTGGGGATGGTGATGACTTGTCTGTTTTACAAACAAAAAGTCACAAAATTATTTAAACTTGAATGCCATGTTTTGCTCTTAGAAATTAATAAATAAATTGAATTACAAATTATAACTAATGAAATCTAACCTTAATTCCAACATTTATAAAATACTTAATAAAAATTATTAACACTAGAAACAGCTAAAAAAGAAAAAATACATCGATTAGTGACTTAAAATATAAATACATTCGCGTTCTGAATGTATTTTTATCAACGACCGACTTGCTCACATTACAACTCGAATAATTTAATTCAAATACTGTAGTCAGTAGTGCCAAAGCACAACTAAACATTAGTAAAAATGAATCGCAAACCTCTCGATAGCCGAATTCGCTATTTTTTATTTCGCGGAAGCTCATGTTTTGCGCGTTTGAAATAAATTTACTCGAGAAAACAAGCTCGAGGATTAAAATAAACTTGGTAAAAACTCACCAAATAAAATAATAATTTGAACTCGAGTTTGAATTAAAGCAATAACAAAACTTGATGAGGAAATCTGGCTTGAAAATCACATACTCGCTCCCGGGCACTGCACACTCATTACACCGGTATATAGTTAGGTGTATTGATGTTTCAAGGAATTAAATTTTGATTGTTAGTAATTATCATTTTCTTTATTATTGTTAGTATTGCAATTTTTTGTTTTTTAGTTAATGATTAAGGTAATAGATAGCATTGAGATCGTTGATGTGCATTCGAGAGTATTAAGTTGAGTTCGAGAATCTGAGATCGGCCATCCGACGAGACTCAAGTTGGAAGAGGACTAACGATTGAGTGTCTGAAGTTTGGATTTGTTTGTTTGGGCAATTTAATAGTGTGTGACTAAATAGTCACTAGAGGGCAGCATGGGTCCCGGTCAGGTGACCCCGAGGCGTGTCCATTGTACCACCTGAGGTGGCACAACCCCAAGCAGGTCGTCAGTTGTTAGCACCCCATCCGAGTGATTGGACAGGGAATTATGTGGCTAAGGAGATGGAGATGAGCGGGGTTGCGCAGGTGGCCACGCGGTTGGCGTGGGGAATGTTGTGCGGAGGTTGATGAGGACGTACGGCTACCCCACGTAGCCTTTTAGTGTGTTTATGATATCTTACACCTCGTATCGGTATCATAGATACCGGTACAAGGCCGGTGAACCTTAGGAGACGTTGGGAGCGTGATGATAATTGTGGGTTGCGGCTTATTAATAAAAGCTTGCTAATTCATAAATCACGCGTCCGTCCCAAATTATTCACGAGCACCATCTGCGATATCGCTGCCTGGACTCCGTATCCAAGCGGCGGCGGAAAGGATGGTCACAATTGGGGGCCTGGCTGAAATTTGAACCTAGGACTGCATGGAAATTTTTTTTTATTATTTTTGCACATTGTAGTAGCTGAGTGACAACAATCGATGGCCGTCGATTAGGCATTTGTTTATTGTGTTAGGTGATTTGGCGGGGGTGGGCAGCCTGGGGTCAGCCTGAGGCCATAGGTATGCCTGCTGGTCAATAGTGTACGGGAAATGCGTAAGACGCGGCAGGCCTGACCCGGAGGCTATGGGGATGGCTATCTTTAGCTGAGCGGGTCCTCGCACAGGACTGTTGGGATAGGCCGCAGTTATTGTAGAACCCTACCCTTACAATTTTATCTATTTTTCATTCTTCTTCCCAAAATCCTTTTAGTGTCTTCAGTTAAATCGTTCTCATTTTTTCTGACCCATTCCTGAACAAACTCTTTCTCTATCATTTCCGATTTTTGCCTTGAAAGTGCCTTTACGTGGCTATACTAGGGCTATCGAGAATGGTCAAAGGCAAAAGTGACTGTTTAAAATAGCTTTGGTGTGGTCTACGGGCTAACAGACATGATTGTTCTCGCACACTTCCTTTCTGTGCTTGACTGATCGTGATCTACCTCACGGATCTCTGAGTGCGGGGACCGTGGTCTAGTGCAAAATATTGTTTGCATGTCGTGAGCGTGGTCAGATCCTCGCCTAAAGGCTATCGAGCGAATACGGGAATAGTGAGGGGACGACGGAGCATGGACAAAAACCTTTGCTCATACACCACAGAGTACAGGCGGGTGAAGGGAACGGCTTGCAAAAACACGTCACAATTGTCACGTGAAACTATTTTGGCTAGACACTCTTTGGTGTGGAAGGATGATTGATGGATCGATTGTCTGCAATAACTTTGTACAGGGAGAAATGCGATTTTTCCCACAAAACCCATTTTATGTGTTTTACATTTGTTTTGTTTTGTGTATTGTCGTTATTTTTATTTTTCAGCATGCTCGTTTTTTTTATTGTTGTATCGTGCCCTTGAATTAAAATGGTAATTCGTTACCATGCGATACTAGGCCTCTCGCCAAATAAAAATGCGATTGACAAAAAATAAAACAACGATCGGTGATTTATTGCTGGTTTTGTGACGTTTTATAACGTTAAAAATCTAGTGTGAAATACATTGCCCGAGAAATGTATTTTTCCTGATTTTTATATAATAAAATAATTTTATATATATATACCTATATATGACTTTATTAATATATCCGTTTTCTAAAGAACTGAGAAAATTAACTTTTTCTTTGTTCTGACCCCTTTGTTCTTTTCTTTATTTTAACAAAGGAAAAGGGGGGAAAACGTGTGTTTTTACTAATCTGTATCACGGATCTCACTTAAGGGATTAAGTCATGATACCCACGCTTATAGGTCAATCTACTTTCGAATGGAGGTCACGACCAACAGCCAATGAGAGACGACCTATGTCACGTGAGAGGGATTAGTGGAGGGGGCCTATAAAAGAAGGGGAAAAGTGATTGTTTGCTTCATTCTACATACTGCACTAGAGGTGTTCACACCACTCGTCTAGTATATCAGAAACTGATAGGCATAGCCGACTATTTCGAACAAACATACCCTTCACAACACTTTTTCTATATTTCACGCAGAGTGCAGGACGTAATATGCCCGCACCAACGAATCGTATTGTGGAGAATGAGGAGCAACGACGCTTTCTAGAGGAGCTAGAGCGTACTGCTGAACGATTAGACAACAAAACCACGTTCATGAAGACGAGATCACTGAGTACCAGGACGGAACGGCTTGTACGGTTACCGCACATATCGTCAATCTGGTCATTGAACTCACTGGCGTTGATATCACTCAGCCTCATGCCGACATGCAACTTGCGACAAAACTGAATTTTTTGGTTAAAGAAAATAAAGATTTACGCATAAAAGTTAAAAAATTAAAAGTAGCGATGGCAAAGTTGAAAGACGAAGCCAAGCAGAATAGAAATTCACTTAACCTTGCCCTTCGCACCAATGGCTCAGGTGGCAACACTGGTTGCACGCCTCAGCCACATGCTTGGGGTGAAAAGGTAGCTGTGTTAAAATTAGCGCAGTTTAGCGGATCATCGGTAAGAGCTGCTTGATTTTTAGATGACATTACAAAGTCATTTGACGATCAAGGTTGGGATAAAGATATCCTGGCTAAGGGCGGTTTAGCTACATTATTTAAAGGCGAGGCAGCTGGTTGGTTGACTCGACAAGAAACCTGGGAAGAATTTTCAAAGGCTTTTCATGATCGATGGGTACTGACGGAAGACATGCTTAATCAAAAGTTACGTCAAATCCGACAGGGTGACAATCAAACTGCCAAGCATACTTTAATTTCATTGGACGAAGTGTGCAAGCAAATGAAGAACTTGCCAACTGGTCGCGATAAAATTGATATCGCAATCAAGGCATTAAAACCGGGAGTTGTGCACTTTGCCAGTAAATACACAGGATGTCGATCACGTACCTGGGAACAATTCGTAACTGCCTCTGAATACTGGGATACATCAGCAGTACTCCGAGAAAAGCGCAAGAAATCTGCGGTTAAGATGGTCTCCACATCTTGATCGACAGTACCCACATCCCGATCGACAATATCCACGGTAGCAGCGGTTAGAGCCTATAAAAAGGCAACGACTACTGCGCCATCAAATTTTAATGTTTTGGGCGACCATCTTATAATGCCAAGATCGGGTAGATGTTTTACATGTGGAGGGCCACACTTTCAAAAAGACTGCCCTTACAATGTAAATTGAGAAGCATTGAAGGAAGCAATCAAAACAATGCAAGCTGCTCTTCTTCTTTACCCCGAAGAGTCTGGAGTGTCTGACACTTTAGATGATTCAAAAAACAAATTTTACGCAGGAGGAAGAAACTCAGGAAGTGTAAGTAATGAGACATTGCTGCGCCTTCTCCTGCCGAATGGGAAACGGATGCTGTATTTCACCCATCTCCGACAGGAGGGATACAGCCATTCTATAACTTCCAACCTGGTATAGTAACTAACTATGTATCGGTCCCGACTCGCTCAAGAACGCAATCGATGCCGTTTGTTACGCTACAAATTAATGGCAAAGCGATAAAGAGTTTAATGGACTCCGGTGTGACAAAGCCTTTTGTCAGTGGAGCGTTTCTTAAAAAACATGGTTTTCTTCATCTCATGAAAAAAACCAGAAAACCAATTAACCGTTTCAACTGGGGACAGAGGCCTCAAGTCCATTGGAATAGTTAAGCTCTGCCTTAAATGGTCAACAGGTGAGGAGGTGGTAACGTTTTACGTTATGCCATCTCCCTCTTCATACTTATTGCTAGGGTGTTATTGGATGGAAAAGAATGGTATTGTGGTTTCATTCCCTAAACAGGAATGGTTTCATATTGATTTTCTAGCTGACACGTTCTCTTTTGACTGTGATCCTACTTCCGAGGAGCTTGCAGAAGCTATAATTACACGTTGGAACGGGATGTCTATAACTAAGGAGAAGGAGAAGTCCTCTAATGATGTCATAGGAGGCCTGCTCTCGAAGAGTAAGTACGGAAAGGATAAAATTAAACGTTTACAAGACTTGCTGCGTAAATATCAACATCTCTTTAGCACAACTGTTGGGTGTCATCCGACAGCGGAACACTCTATAAAAACTACGAATACTAAACCTATTCGCTGTAGGGATAGACTCGTGAACCCGGCAAAGGCTAAAATTTTACGTGATCTCGTGGCTAGCTTAAAAAAAATAAGTGGGTGGAACGATGCGAATCTCTGTATAATAAATTCAGACAAGGTAATAGCAGTAGAAGAGTTTCCAACCCCTAAGAATGTTAAGTCGTTACAATGATTTATTGGTCTCGCAGGTTATATGCTCCTTTAATACAAGATTTTCACAAAAATTGTGGGCCATTATTTGAATTAATTTGAAAAGATGCCCCATGGATCTGGACTGAAGAATGTAATCAGGCATTTCAGCATGTTAAACGACAACTGTCACAACAGATCGTGCTCCCATTGCCCAATTATGGTCTCCCTTTTATCATTTACACCGATGCAAGTGCGAGTGATCTGGGAGTAGTCCTTATGCAACAGCTGCCAGGTGAGAACGTACCTTGCCAAGTAGCGTAGGCTAGTAGAACACTGCATGGAGCTGAGGCTCGGTATAGTGCATCAGAATTAGAATGTTTAGCAGTGGTCTGGGCTGTCAAAAAGTTCAAACAATATGTCGAATATTCTCACTATACGGTAGAGACTGATCACATGGTGTTTAAATGGCTAATGACAGCTGAAAATATGTCTGGTCAACTCGCCAGGTGGGCTATGTTTCTGCAGCAAAAGAACTTCACGATAGTCTATCATAAGGGCTCGAAAAATCAAGTTGCTGATGCTCTTTCACGCAACGGGGGGGACGACGAGTTGAACCCACCAGAAATTAGCACTGAGGACGAGGCTCTAGCTTGTGCATGTGCTATTGCTGTAGAAACGAGGGGGATTTGCCCTTATTTACCAATAACATTTGTATTGAACAACGCAAAGATGTAAATCTGGTCAAGATTATTGGCTGGTTGCAAGCCGATGATGCGTCAGTCATTGACATATCGCAATTGCATCCACTTTACAAAGAAAACTTAAACGATTTTCTGGTTGGTCGCGATGGTATATTGATGAAATATGCCCCATATTGCTCTGATTGGTTTATTGATGCTCACGATGACAATGCTGCTCTAAAAATAGTAGTCCCACTACCGTTATGCAAGCATTGCTTACAACAATGTCACAATCACCCATCGTCAGGACATGGGGGAGTTGAAGTTACGTTAGAATGAGTCAAAAGGGCATATTATTGGCCTAAAATGACAACTTATGTCACTAATTACATTAAAACATGTGATCGGTGTCAAAAATGCAAACCAATCCAACGTAAACCCGCTGGATTACTGGCTTCTATTTCTTTAGAGATAGGTAGATTCGAAAGAATTGAGATAGATTTAATGGGCTCTAAACCTATGACTTCTAATCGCAATCGATTCATCCTCGTAATTATCGACTATGCCATTGCAAGGGTCAAAATTGCTGCATTAAGATCTGCTAAGATGGAATCCATCTTGCCTGTCGTCCAACGATTTTTCAATACATTTGATGCACCTTTGTTTATCGTAAGTGATTTAGGTAAACAATTCGTTTCCAAATTGTATGGAAAATTATGTGCTGATGCTGGAGTGACCCCCTTAGAACAACTCTTTATTACCCTCAAACAAATTACACGGAGAGAATAAATCGCAATATAAAAATAATGCTCTAGATTTTTACTTTTGAGCATACGACTTGGGATACTAAATTAGGAGAAATTAATTTCACTTTGCGTACAGCTCCTTCAAGCATCCATGGTTATTCACCAGCGATGCTAACATTTTTAAAAAAATTACGACCGCTTTGGAATAGTCGACAAGTGTTATTTGATGCACTTTTTGACCCAGAAAGGCCATACTATAATATCAAAATGCTGGTCAGACGCATAGGAATTTTGTTAAAAAATGCGTTGGTTCTCAAAGAATCAGCAAAGTCAAAACAGAAAACTTATTATGATCAGCATCATTGTGACAAATCATTTATTGTGGACGACTTAGTTTTATTAAAAACACACCCACTGTCAGGTGTAAACTATTGCGCTTCACTGGAAGATCGTTTCGACGGTCCCTATTCTGTTGTTGAGGTCAAGGGAAATGGCGTGTACGTCATAGCTAAACCCATCACTTTGACGAACAGAAAAACTGTCAATGTTTTACAATTGAAACCTTACTACTACACTGATTTGTCTTTAGCCGAGTGGCCACCTACCACTCAGCCCACAGAAAATCCTAAAAACACAAATAATGGAGAAAATACGGACCATTTACCACCTAATGATACCACAATCTTATTGGGTGTAGGCCCCATGCAACCTATTATTCTACCTGGAGCACTAACGGACACGACAAGTGATGCTCACACACAAGGACCCACTCAAGTATTTAAAGAATACGAAAATTACCTCAGAGATTAGATCTCTATGGTATTTTTGTAAGCTTCGAATGTTGGTCAAGTGATACGACATCAATTAATGTCATCACTTAACCAACTTCCCTATTTTTGTTATTTTCCAAGGGTTAAGCTAGGAAAATACCAAGAATAATAAACTAAAAGACTAGAAAGGAGTCTGCTTAGTCGCTGACACTGCCAGAATCAAACTAGTATTTGGGGAATGAAAAAATGGAATTTTTTGTCATTTTTTAAAATTTTTTTTGTTTGTTTTTATGAAAAGATACAAAGTCTTGGACTACATATTTTTCGGGGATCAAAATAGCTACCATGTATATATCGACTGATAGGATCACTTAATAAATGACATGATTTATCGTATTTGTGAGAATAGTTTTTTTTGGCCGAGAACACATCGCGAGTCTACAACTCGTAATTTGAAAACGACCGAAGAGAGTTGAAAATCAACTGTCAAGCGATCAGATTGCTCAACAGCGGATTAGCCATTAATATATAACACTTAAATTATTTTAAACACGGTTTATCATGTTGTTTTTACCTACCTGCGAGCAAACAACGATCAATCACGATCGTCGCTTGCAGGCGTCAAAACTGCAAAATAAAATAAAATTTGTTGCCTTCAGTGGCGTCATGGCATCATTGTCACTCCCAAAAACATTTTTTATCCATTTTTTAACTTAAACATAAAACTTACCTATTTCTTTTGAATTTAAAATTGAATGTTATTAGGTTCGGTTTGGAATTTATTTCATATAATTTAATTTGGGTTTGATTCGGTTGTGGATGAATAAATTTTTTTCTTTTCTGCCTTCCTTCTGTCTTCTGATCTTTTTTAGAGAAAATAAGCGGTAGCCATTTCTTAATAATGCCACCACACATTTTTAGTTCAAACGAAATTTAAATCTCCCCAGTGGAATGACCAATAGGTCAGTTTATAGGCGGGAATCTACAATACTATTATTAAATCAATAACCTATATTTATTTTATACACTTAAAAACTAACCTTACCTGTTGTTTTTCAGCAGCTTTTGAGCTTTTGGCATGTTGAGACTTGTTTCGAGTCCCGGATGACACTATGACGTCATCATTTGTGCTATTTCACCAAAAACAAGTGAAAGTTGGTTTTATCGACTACCATGCATTTTTTAAGGTGAAAAATGGAAAGTATATACTTTTTTAGGTAGAATAAATTATTTCTACTCAAAACATTTAGTATTTTCATTGAAGAATTTAAAAAGGAGGAAATTTTGACTTATGAGCCATTACTTCCTCTACCCCTAGAATTTCTTATCAATTTGCTCTTCATGTGGGGTTAGCATGCTTCAGTGTCACAAATCACACAAGTTACATGGCAAATAGGAGAATTCATGATGTCACCAGTGTCAGGCCTTACTGATCAATAAACTGGAAATTGCAAATTAATTCCAATTTGTGCAAATGGCTAAAATAAGACATTAGTGAGTAATGAATTTGAATATTAGATAAGAACTAATACCTGGTATAATGGTAACAAGCCCCATGCAAATATATGCACGAATTTTTACCATTTACCAAACATTGAATGCCTAATTACGGCAATAGATGGTGCTAATTAACCCCATGGTATTACTGCTATCTAGGAAAGCATTCCTCTCTAATGTGAGTGATTAATTCAGTTTTTTAAACCAAATTCATCACTTTTATGCATTTTAAGCCAAGAATAAATTACTAAGTTTGTCGGAATTTTCTAATAGGCCTAGTAATATATTAAAATTCTTAACTTTGGATTAAAACATCCCACATAAATTAAGATTACGGTGACATGTTTAGCTCAAATAAATGTCATTAAATTAAAATATGTCATTAAAAATTTCTCGATTTTTTTTCCTCTCCTTTTTTCTTTTTATTTAGGTTTTTTCAGTTTTTTCCAAGGTTTTCAAGATTTCCAAGACTTCTTTTTAATTTTTATTTCTAATATTTAACTTAGTTTTGTATAATTTCTTAATCATTTTTTTTAATGTTTTGTCAAAATTTTGTTTTATTCCTTTTATGCTTTAAATTCTTGTTTTTTTTTTTGGCTTGTAAATTTGTTTCAAAAAAGAGTTTAGACCCATTGCAGCTTTGCTCCATCATTGCGAGCCCAGCGTTTCCTCTGTGTTCGCCATGTTAGTTTCTTCTTTTTTAGGTGTGCCTGGGGCAGTCGTTTTCGCTCTCCTTCCCACATGCCAATCCATGCTGCCGTAGTATGCCGCTCTTCCCTTGGAAGATAGACAAGGAGGAAAATGTGATTAAGTAGTCACTAGAGGGCAGCATGGGTCCCGGTCAGGTGACCCCGGGGCGCGTCCATTGCACCACCTAAGGTGGCACAACCGAAGAAGGTCGTCAGTTGTTAGCTTTCCATCCGAGTGATCGGACAGGGAAATATCTGGCTAAGGAGATGGAGATGAGCGGGGTTGCTCAGGTGGCCACGCGGTGGGCATGGGAATGTTGTGCGGAGGTTAATGAGGACGTACGGCTACTTCACGTAGCCATTTAGTGTGCTTATGATATCTTAGACCTCGTATCGGTATCATAGATACCGGTACGAGGCCGGCAAACCTTAGGAGACGTTGGGAGCGTGATGGTGATTGTGGGTTGCGGCCTATTAATAAAAGCTCGCTAATTCATAAATTACGCGTCCGTCCCAAATTATTCACGTGCACCATCTGCGATACCGCTGCCTGGACTTCGTATCCAAGCAGCGGAACGGATGGTCACAAGTGTTTAAGTGATAATTGAAATTGTGTTATTCGATGGAAATATTTTTGCAAGCATGAATTATAACTTTTTGTAAAGTGTAATGTTTTTCAATCACAACCCAGTTTGGTCGGTTTGCCTAAAACACTATCAATGACAAAATATTAATTCAATACGTTTCTTTCAATTTGTTGTTGTTTTTGATTATTTTGAGCTAAAATGAGTAATTATTATATAACGTTGGAATTCAAAGTTTAAGTTTGAGAATTAGCTATTGTGTTAGATTTTGTTAGAGTTTGTTATTAATGTTGATTGTGCAATCTATTTAATTATT
Organism: Henia vesuviana; assembly: GCA_034696185.1. Taxonomy (NCBI): domain Eukaryota; kingdom Metazoa; phylum Arthropoda; class Chilopoda; order Geophilomorpha; family Dignathodontidae; genus Henia; species Henia vesuviana. The sequence continues at coordinate 949 of JAQFZU010001744.1, read as the reverse complement.
AGTGTACTTATTTGTCAAACAGTTGAATTGATTATTTATTTATTGGAATGTTAATTTATTGAATTATTCGAATGTTGTTTCGAATCCTTGGGTGGAGAAAATAAACTTTAAAATATAAAAAATGAATGCACTAAAAGGGTTACAATTAAAATGCTATAAATGTACTCTATTTTCAATTTTAACCCCTTAATTTATATTTATTTCTCTTTTTCATTCCTTCTCCTTTTTTATCTCCCTTTTTTCTTGTAAGGTTATATGACATCACTCCCCACATATATCACTTCCCCACATAGGTCATTTCTGTGTTTTTTCAATTCATTTCCGTGTCTTTATGTAAATTTTTGCAAATTTTCCCATACTACTTACTACAAAAGCCATAGTATTGGAAAAGATGAATATCTGCAATTGTTTGTTAGAATAAGTAATAGTTTTAAGGGGGGAGGGATGTGATGATTATAAAATTAAAAGAAAAATATAAATGTTAAATTAAAATAAGAATATGAAATGTCACATATGAAATCACACTATTGTAAATGAAGAAAGAGAATTTAATGATAGTAAAAACAATGCAAGTAAATAGAGCTTTGTAAAGAGAGAAATGGAGAGTGCAATGAGAAGAGAGAGAGAAAAATAAAGTAGTTGTCTTTCAAAATTTAGTCTGTTAAGTTGTCTATTCGTGCTCTAAAAACTACAAGCCATAAGATAGAGAAGATAACCCACAAGGAAAATAGTCACACGGCCAAGGGCAGTGACTACCACAGACACGATGACAACCACCACCACCGCCAACTGAGTATTAATATTATAGATTATGAAAATTTTATTCTGAAAATAATTTTAAAAAATCTCAAATTTTGTCATTTAACTTTGGCTTGTTAAATGTACATGCTTTTGGTGGTTTGTAATAAAATCCCTAATTTAAAATTCGATTTTCTTATATTTTATGGAT
>JAQFZU010001743.1:0-11890 GCA_034696185.1 Henia vesuviana | reverse complement strand
CCACTCGTCATGAGTGATAAGGAAACAAGCCACATTCGTTCAATCTGCCAATCATTCCGCTCAATATGGCTAATATTGAGTTACTCAAGCGTGCTGGTTCTCTTAATGCGCCAAGTGCATTGCGGTGCTTTTAAGATTCAAATAAGCAAGTTAGATTAATTAGTATGTACACTTTCTCGTTAGATTAAATCTAAATTTAAGGATTATTTTAAAGGATTATATTAAATTTTTTGGAAAAAGATAAATGGTAATTTAATTAATCGAAGCAAATTTTTAATGCTGTTAAAAGTATTTAAAAATCATTCAGCTGTAAAAACTGAACTAAGTTGATTTGTTGGACATGAAATTTAAATTTTCTACAGATTTTTTTCAACTGATATCACATAAAAGCCGCTTAAAATAATAAAATTTTACCTTTTAAGACGACGGGTTTTCCCTTTGAGGATAATATAAAACTGATATATTTTTAACAATTTTATTCTGAGTTTATTTTTGCTTCCTCACCCAAAATGAATAGAAAAATTTTATTTGCCGGTAGAGGGACATACATCATGCCACTTGAAAAGCCATTTTATGAATTTCTGTAATGCACATTGCACAAGAAATTATGAGATGACAGTCGTTTTTCGTGAACTTAACATTCTAGTCTCTCGTGGGAAATAAGTCACGAAGCCAAGTTACTTCCATTACCAACATACATTCTATTTATGCTTTTTTACGAATTGAAAACATCACTTAAAATATGATATATTTTTAAAATTGAAACAAAAGCAGTTTACTAACTTTTCACAGTAACCGAAAGCACTTAGTTGAAATTCATTAAAAAAAATTAAAAAATGTTTTATTTACCACATCGATGATATGATGAAGAGAAATTCCAAACACGACTTGCAGAGACTCGGTCGCATTATGAGATGGACGAACTGCAGCATCGTAATTTGCCATCAAATATCGTGTGAGACGATATTCGTGTTCGTCTGCCATAACTAAAATTAAAAAAATAAATATTAATCATTATTAAAAGTTTGAGAGTTATCAAAAAGTTTTCTACAGTCATAAGATTTAATAATAACTAAATAAAGTATAATCAAAACGAAGGAAAAATGAAAGTGAGATATTTCACTTTTCCGTCCACAATCAAGTTAAATGTTGTGTGATGGTCGTAGATGCTGACGTAGCATTAAGATGGTCAAGGCTCGCTGCCAACTAGTTTTCTTTACAAATTCAGCAAAAGGGAAGAGACTGGGTTTGAAAATGAATCGAAAAAAATGAGATTGGAAGAATGGGAGGAAAAAATAAAATAATGTTTTTTGATATCGCGAGTAAATTTGCTTTGAGATGTCGAAGGTCGTGGTCAGTTGCCAAAAAGAAATTTATTTTTTTCATGTTCCCAGTACTTTATATTACTGTTACTCTAGGGTTCATTATTTTTTTACTTTTGAAAATATATTAAAAAAAGATTGTAAATTACGAGTTTCTTTTGACTCGTCTTATCCCCTTACCAAGTTGAAAATGAAATTTTTGTAACAGATGACAAGTACGATTTAGGTGAAATGGATGAAATGTGGGAAGAAAAAGTGACAACATTGAATGAATCTGAGATCATACAAGTTCCAGTCTCAACCTTTGACTCTGTTCAATTTTCCAGTGGTAACTGTTGACAAGAGTTGAGATCGTAACTTTTTCCAAACGTGGTCATCATCGTAGAAAAAAGGTGCAAAAGGTTAATGGCACGATCCATCTGAGAGACATCGAATGAAATCCCTTGACCCATACGAAAGGTGAGACTCAATGCTCCATGAAAAAAAAATCCTCGCATTCCAATACCGAATTCTCTAGTGATAAACTTCATCTGTGGTTTTCTTTGATGATTGTGATGAAGAAAATGATAAAAAAAATACAAGATTCATCATGATTCAGCACTTTTGTTTAAATCCAAACGTATTGAGGCGTTCACTGCTAAAATATTCACCCACAGCGCAACATCTTTTGACTCTTGACCTCCTATATCCCCATTGCCGTGGCAACCGAACATAATGATTAAAGGGCATTCTAATAATTTTAATTAATTTTTAGACAGTCAAAAATCTAAAAGACTGAAAAGATGAATGGTTTTTTTTATAAGTGTCTATTACGAGTTTCGTGTCACGCACTTCAGTTTCTTTTACAACACAACATCGTTTTCGGTTGTAAAAAAAAATAAGAAAAAAAATCCTTTAAAAGATTAGATCGTAAATCTTCGGTGGAGTAATAAGGAAATAATGTAGCCTTCAATTTCACGTGGAACTGACATCCCCACATTTTGTATTGCGTTCGATTTAAGCCAAGGCATCCACAACTCTTAGTCGAGGTCCTTGGTTTTCAAGTTTCGTCGAAGGAATAAAAGTTGAAAGTCTCGTTAAAACAACCGGAGTGAATTTACGGCTTTAATACAGTTAGTTGGGCGGAATTAGTTTATCCAATCAAAAGGCGGACGCTCGGTAACAGCTGTTTATCACATGATCGAACGGCCAACTCGTCGAGTTCGTCACTCGAACCGTGCGAGAATTCGTGTTTGAGTAGAAGCGAGAGAAAATGCTGGGTTGAATCGTGATTCATGACCAACTGACCACGCCTCGTTACACTTAAGACAATAGTAATCTCTCCACCGAGGGGATCAAGACCCGAGCCGGCAAACAGCTACGGTCCAGTACTACCGGCAAAACTTGTACTTGTGCCAATTAACCCCTTCCCTCCTTGTTGTGGGTTGATAAATAGTTCGGAAAGTGACCGCACAAAATATATTTCATTACATTAAAAAATGAGTAATTAATATTAACCGACTATTTTTTTTTAATTTCTGATCGTGATAAAGTGCCTAAAGGGTCACCAAAATTATTAATTTCAACTAATAATTTCCATTTGTTCATATCTTGAAAATATAAATTCCAAAGTTTTATAATTTATACTTTTGTACTGGCGTTTAAATGCAATGTAGCTTTAGTTTTAATTTTTAAACTATAACACGGAAAATTACTCCGACAATTGTATTCAGTTTTCGGAGAACTTAAAGCGCAAGAGTTTTACGTGCGAATCAAGCAGATGTTGATAACAGACGAGCGCGAAACGAAGCTGACATTGTTCGAATTTTGTTAAGCGAACAGTTAAACTTAATCACGATAATGACAAACAAAGAATGAACTACGGAGTTAAGTTTCTCATTGCTATTATATACAGTCTCTTTCAACTATTGATTTAGTTATTAAAATTAACAAAATCAAAAACTAAAGCGCTCATATTCAATTAAGAGACTTCACTCTGTATTAAGAGAAATGGGAATCCGGTGCCGAAAACCGGCGTCAGAATTATAGCTACAGCATCAGAGTCGACGAGGAAAATTAATTGATGAAGGGTTTCCTTATTCCCGAGCGTCGGAAGAAAGCACTTGGAGTTTGCGTGTGGTTAGCGCGAGTACGCAAGACGAGGTTATCGGGCATGGACACCAATGGAGTAGAATGATAAGGATGAATGGCGCTTGCCTTCGCGGGAATCTGTTTCCTGAGGTGGCCAATCGAGTGGTGGTGGGCAACAGATATATTAGACTCGTAAAACGTCTTTTCCCGTCTACGACAATGATCCAATAAAAATGCGCAACCCGGCAATGCACCCATCCATCCATACACCACCTCTTTTCTTGGCTACAACCTGGAATGAATTTGCCCACTCTTTTCTCTTCTCCACATCCGATCGATACGAAAAGGTGCAAGTCTGAGCCTCTAAAGAACAGATGGACGCGCGTAGGGTCGAATTCCTTTTCTAAAGAGTGGCTGAGCACTCGAGACTCACGTACTAGCGTCACGTGCCTGAATTTCTAGTCGAAACAAAGTAAAAAAAACCATCGTCTATTTATCCACGTCACACAAAGAAGTTGGTCGAGCCTTCGAGTTCATCCAAAAAGAGTTGGTCTCATGTGGCAACAAAAGGAAACTCTTTTTAGTCCGCAAGCCACAAAGATGCAAGCGAAATGGAAGTCGCGAGGGTTTACTTGGCCAACTTTCGTTTTCTTTTTTTATCGTTCCCCGAGGTCTTTCCAGCGATATCTCACTCGGCTTTCTTCACCCGCGACCAGGAAAGAAATCGTCACCGGTTGGCTACGATTTTCCCCGGTCGATGCTACAAAACTGCATCATTCAGATACTATTATTCGCTTTTCGCAATGAAATGTGACGAATTTATTTATTTCTTTGGTAAGCAGAAGAATTCGAGAATTTGAACGAGATAAATACGAGCCTATGAGAATTCCTTAGTCCTATGAAAATTCCAGTACTGCAAGCAGTGGCTTAATTGACCGTCGGGCGCCACAATAATCGCCTCAAAGACGCGCCAAATTTTATTTAGCAAAACTGCGAGCTCGTTGCGGGATGCAAACATTATGTATGGAAGGAAAAAATGATATTGAAATAAAGGAAGAAGGGTCAAGAACCTCTATTTTTAAAATTCATGCACTGTCTCGAGACGGGGATGCATATTTTTTCCGAGACATAAGCAATGCTCATCTTTTTATAAGCCTGGCTGAGCACTCTCACCCTATTAGGATTTGCGGCTGTGTCCAAACAAAGAATTTTGGTTGCTAGCCAAACGTAATGATCCTACAATGGACTAGATATGACAAAAGGATTGGCACATGTGAGTGAGAACAGGCTCGCATTGCGAAATACACAGTTTATTGAGTCTCGAGTCGAGCGCACATCTGGAAATCGGCAGGTTGCGACAATGGTTTCAAAAGAGTCAATTAACAGTCAGGGCAACAGTTTTAGTTTACCCATTCAAATTCCCTTACTAAACTTGGATTAAACAATCACAACTTACTCATTTTGACATGATTGCATCAAAAATATACAATGGCAGATTGAAATTGCTAATGTCATTGACGATTGTGTTCAATGTAGAATCTGCGATAACAGGCTGACGTTAAACCTTTTCAATGGTGAATTTCAGTTTGTTTATTGATGAATTAAAGGTTTTAATCATAATTTCCGATTTCTGTGATGCGTCTTTGCGGCTCTATTGTACGTACAATTTAATTGATCGTCTTTAAAACAAATTTTGATAAATAGGGTTTCGATGTGTAGTTCATATTTCCGCTCTTTGTATTTGCATTTTTCGGATTGCATTTTTGCTTTGTGGATTTTCAGCATAGATTTTTTGATTATCGTCAAATATACTCCACGCAAGAATATGATTAACTCCACTCGCTAGTTGTGGCTGGAAGAGCTTTCATCAATTATTCATTTTTATGAGCAAACTACAGTTATAACGGCCTCGGGCGAGTGAATAAGGCCAAAGAGGACTTCTTTTACGTTTGACGGGGACGTTTCATTTGATATTCATGGTTGCCCTTGGTTGTCGAGCCAAAATGGTTGGTTTGGTGAGTCTGAAAATATAAAACCCTCTTATAACCCTCTTACACAAGCGATTAGAAAATGCCTATGTTACAGCTCGCCAAGGAGCATATCCAGTTTCGATACAAGTTTTGAATTACTTAGGATCGAAGGTAATACGCTAGTTTTGAGTACGTGATCAATAAACGGTGCAAATTTCTTTCCCTATTCAATTGGATAAAATATTGATAGAAGAACGTGGCCTAATAAGGAGGCGCGAGGGCGGATTGCAAATGGAAGAGTTTGAAGCTGTTCCCGTAACTCATCATTTGCGAGATCTAATAAAGTAAGGTGCCAGGTGAATGGGGAAAAAAGATATTATTGGAAATCACGTAGGAACCACTACTCCACACTCATTAAGAGCGGTGCAAATAGTCGCAATTGCAAGCAGACGCTTGGAAAAATCGTTCGCAAAGGGTCATTATAAAAATGCAATTTCGAACGATGCTACGCAATTTATCTTGTCGGTTTCTTTTTCTAGTTTTTATTACAAGAGGTAAATTCGAGTGAATTTGGTTAAAGCTATTATTATATCCCTAGATTCGACCACAATAGGAAAAGTAGGCACACCTCGGGAATGCAATCGAGCAAAAGGCTTGCATCATCATGGGAAATGAGAATTTCTGTTGTTTGATATTAGGGTAATTTAACTCGCGGTTCAGTTGTTTTCAACTTAGTAATGTTTATATCTACAGTCTAAGCGCGAGTCAGGAAAAGCAGAGTGGTCGTAAATAAATAAAATAAAGGTGTGTTCTTGTGAACTCGTGTCTTGTATAAGCACTAATGAAATAAAAATTTCAGATACTTATTTCGGAAAAAGCACGAGTGAAATAAAAGTAATGTTTTGGAATTAAGATTTTACGAGAAATGTAAAAATTATCATTTAAATTATGTCTGGGGAAAATTTTCACGTGGTTTTATAAATTTCGGTTTAAAAATGTCATTTTTGCAATAAAAATCGCTGGGAATTGCATTTGCAGGAAAATTTAACAGCATGTTAATGCTAACACTAAACCAACGAATGAAAGACTTTATTATATCATTACAATCGATAAATTTTTGAGGTTTGATTGTAATGAATGTCTTGAAAGTGATTGCTTCGTTGAATATCGTACAATAACAGTCTTTAAACAAACCTACAACTACGAGAAATTCACTAGCCAATTGAATAATCATTGTTTACAAACAAACCAACTGCTCAAAGGATCGATGCACATACAGTAAACATTTATAGGTTTGAGAGCACGATTTTACGATGAATTTAACTGCTACGTATGCTGCACACGCAGTTTATTGCTTACTTTCCTTACAAATTACAATTACGCATTCTCTTGGAAAAATCGTGGAAATCTTGTTTTTAACATTTCCAACTTAACTTTGAGTAAAAATAATAATTTCATTTTTATCGCATTTTAATAAAGCCTTGTTTAATAAGACTCCGCCCTTTCATTTCCGTTAATAAAAAATTAACGCCAAGTTGCTTAATTTTACATGGTAATTAATGCAGTCTGCCGATGGGGACAATATCCGTTTAATCTCACGGGCAAATATCCGTAAAATTAACTGGTTGTTTAAAATTTAAAATGAAAATAAAAGCGCAAACGTTGCGTATGTGCAGCGAGCAGCAGCATTGAATTTGTGAATAGGCCGTTTTCAGTCTGAATGTAATTGCATACGCAACCCATTTATCATAGCGAAAAGATTGAAGTACATTTACTGTTGGTTCTTACGCCACGTGTTCATTTGCACTTGTAACGAGAGCTCACGAGTGACTCTCCCAGGACCAAATTAAGCTTTGCGCGATTTGCTACAAAATTTTCTATTCTCTCTTTCTAATCAACTTTTCTTCTCGCTTTTGATTCCGCTCTAACATCCTTTGACTCTTATTAAAGCCTTTGAAAATTAGGAAAAAAAACCAGTCGAATTAAAAGGGGAAAAAAAAGTAATTTTTTGGATAAAGAAAGAAAAGATGAAAAGTAGAGAAAAATTTCGTTCGGTTCAAATGTTTTTACGCAACACATATAAGGGGTTGCGATTTCATCAAGCGGAAGAAAACACTTTGCCGTTCGGGGCCAACAGGACCTCCTTCAAATTTTCTTCTGTCTGATGTATGTGACATCTGGTGCCAGTGAATAGCACAATAAGAAGCAAATAGTAACTGGAAGGCGTCGCTGATTACCCAATTGTGGAGTGTCGTGCACGCGACGACGATGGAAAAAAAACCTTTTTTTCGAGGACGTTGCACACAACGATCGTCCTCAGATAGAGACATAAAGAATGCCAATCAAAACACAAGGCTCAAGCTCACCCCTTTGTATCCACAACTGCTGAAAACTCGGCTCCGTCGTTTATAATACAAGGCGAGTGTTGAAAGTAGTAAAATGTTGTTATGGCCATAATAAAGGGCAGGTGTAAGCCAATTACAGTAAAGGACACGCCTGCTTGGGCTTCTTACGACAGAGAAAAAATAAAACAAAAACCCCACGCGCACATCTAACGACCAGCGCAAGCGTGACTGGATTCGTAAAATGAGACGTTTTCAGAAATGAATAAATAAAAAGCCATGGGAACAAAAAAATGCACAAATTACAGTCTAAGTTGAACTTGAGAAGCACGTAGTCAAATTATCCTTCATTTATAACGCAGGTATGTACAAAAGAGAATGAAAATGTAGAGAAAACGCTTCTTTCAGCCTGTTTCTTTACCGCAGTTTAAACTAAAAAGAAAGCAAAAGAAAAGAGTTCAATTATCGATGGATGACGTCCCATAATCGTGCATTCATCTTCTTAGATGGAAAGAAGAAAGAATTCAATTTGCTGTTTGGTGAGAAATGGCCCCTCAAGATGGCAATGTGGAGGGCACTTTTGAAAAAAAGGGGAAAAAAGCCTCGGTCAAAGACAATCAATGAGCGACGACAAGATGAGGAAGAAAAGCGGAAAAGAAAAGAAACTATTTTATGAAAAGCGATTTTTTTTGTTTTTTTTAAGAAAAAAGAAATATAAAACGCGATTGAAAAAAATTTCATTATCCGACGTTCGAAATGCGATTCGTTCGCTTAAACCCCGTAGTATTGCCGCGATACGTGTTCACGATACAACTCAATTGGAAAGAAATAAATAATATGCAACGATGTAAAAAGTTTGAATTTTTTAAATCTATACGAGAAAATTAAATTGAAATTGAATTTTATTTTTTCAATTTTTCTTTTATGTTTAATAAACCACTGTTGAAATGAAAATGTGAATAATTTATTAAAATTTAATGATTAAATTGCATTAGCGAATATTAGTATTATGCATAATTTTATGAATTGATTGCAATTTACACTGTTAAACGCTGTAATTTATCAAATTGACGATGAAGGTAATTTTGTTTAATTTTGAAGTGATTTTTGCACTCTCATTTATCTTAATTATTCATTTCCAATTTCATTAAATATTATTAACTGGTCAGTTGCAGCCAACATCTCTTCATTAGCAAGAATTTGTTAGTTTAATAAATGATCGATTTATATTTCGCAATGAGAAAATCCGTTATTATAATATTTCTTAACTCGACGAGAATGAAAAATAATTAATTTTTAAATTATTAATTTTTTCTTTTTTTTAAGGAAAAAAAAAAAACAAAAGACGCTTTAAAATTAAGATTTCAATCTTAATCCTAAATTATAAATGAAAACAAAAAGAGATTTGCAAAAATAAAAAACCAGTTTCAAAACCTTGACATTTTAAGTAGAAAAAAGATTTCATTAGGGGATGAAACGTTATTAGTTTAAATAGTCTCTTTCTGAGGTTTTCATTTCACCTCCGGTTCGTGATGAAAAATGTTTAAGGAATCTGTGTTGCTTTAACTTTAATCTTTGTGTAAATTTGAGAAACTAGTGCCATTGCAGCAGCTGCCAATAGAAAGCGAAGAAAAAAAATGCGCTCGAGTAAATGATGATTTTTTTGACAGATGAAGTCTTCCGAAAATAAAAAATAATAATTGCCACGAAAAAAGTATCAACATGATATTTCACGATTTTCAACTATTGTTTTCAGCTGATTACATCCATTTTGAGCATCTCACTCATGGAAGATGGTTCCCTCGTCGACAACCAATCGATGAACATCAACACTTAGTTTATCATGAAGCCTCACAAGAAAGGAAAATAAAATTTAATGTCAAATCGAAAACACATTACTAACGAGCTGTTTATTATTCACACGTTTTAATTGAGTCACCTTAGAAACGCTAATTATTTTCTTTACTTGAACGATTAATTGAACGTTACCACGATTTCAGTATTTAATGGCGATGGAAAGTAAATCTCTCGGCAGCTGAGCGGTGAAAGGTGCGCATGGCGACAGGCGACCGGTTATCAAGAGAACGCTTAATGCTTCCATTTCTTAGCTGGCAGTTTTGCAGCTTTCATCCGAGTGTTAGAAAAAGGGAAAAAAGAAAAAACTACAGAAGCTTTTACGTAATTAGTTACGCTCGCATGTTTCGTATTAGAGAAATACAGAAATCCCAATGCAAATTTGCCTTTTCTTAAGCTCGACGATAATACAGTTAGCGAGTCCAGTTTCCATTTTGTTAATGACCAAGTCAACGATTCGTTACGTTACAAACACCTGAGCAATATTTTAAGTAGCCAGTTTGAATATCAAAGCCTGCAAATGTTGAATTCGAAAGCAAAATGATACTTGAAAGTCAGAAGTCAAAATAGTTAAATTAAAGTGCAAACTGACTTTAAAGTACTTTTTCAGCACAAACATTGAAAACATTAATCCAAATCTCAATAACAATAGAATTGAAAAAAAAATTGTTTCTTAAAAACAAAGTAATGAAAGAAGAAAAGCAAAATGCATAATTACTTTTTTATTGATTTTGTTTTGAGTTTCAAAATATATATTCAAATCCCAAGAAAAAAAATTTGATGATATTCTTTGACAATAGATTTTTCTATATAAACATGTGTAAAAAGATATACAGCTATAATGAGACTTTAATACAAATCTTAATCAAGCTGCAATCATTTTGAAACTTCACATAATAAACTTCATATTCAATCATACTTTAAATACATTCCAAAATTTAAACAAACATGCTCAAAGCATTCTATAATTGAAAATAAAATATTAAATCAAATAATAAAAATTGAAAATGTAACTGAATGGAAAAAATAAGATTAGATTTTAAATTAAAAATTTAAAAATTAAATTTAAAAAACAAAAAAATATTATTTTATGTTTGATCCATTCAAAAACAACACACCGAAGAATAAATTTGTGAAAATTCACGAAGAGAAAATGCGTTCAAAAGAACAAGCTTTAGTGGTAACAACCAGTATTCAATTTCCATGTTCGAGACAAATGCCAGACAGAAAAGTGGTGCGCAAAGAGCACTTTCGGTAGACTGTAGTCGACGACAACGACGACCGAGATGTGCATAGGTGTTTACGGTACAAATCACAAGACGCGAACTGAACACGTTGATGGTAGAGCTTGTAATCTTTCTTGTTGAGACAGTAATTGAAGTTTTCCTCTCTCCACATACTCGCAACGTTAAGCTTTCACTCAATTGGAAATTCCGCCCAATGTTGCCTCCAGCCGATAATCTTTGAAGCACAAAAAGCAAATAAAAAAATATTAAAGACAGAAAAAGAAATGGAAAGAAGCGGTCGTTTTCGTCTAATCTTTGTCCAACTATAAAAATATTAAACTTTCATTCAATCAAAGAAAGTCTAAAGTAAAATACATTTAACCGTTTTGTCTCTATTTACTTTTATTTAAAGGCCAATGAAGTAAATAAAGAAATAAGAAGAAGATAAAAGGTTGTGCGCATTCATTTTTTCCGGTCGGTAATTTTTGCGATGATTTTTTTAAAAATTTTATACTTGTACCCTGCCCCTGGAATATTAAAAGTGCTTGAGTTTAATTAAGTGGAAAGAGCGGAGCAAAGTCATCAACGCAAACACGAATTTTCTTCCATTCACTTTTACACGATTGGCCGCCATATTCGCGAATATTGTGTTAGAGCGAACGACTCATTAAAAAAAATAATCCTGATTAGCATCGCTCGTTTACTATGTGCAAACTTCAACTTGATAAACTTGTCAGACAAGAATTTTAATTATTCATTTTCGTCGGGTGATGAAAATTGCGTGCAAAGAGTGAATAACCCTTCAATAGTCACTTTTTATTTTAGTTCTCAACTTTTCATTCATTTTCTCGCTTTCTCGTTGATACATAAAAAGATAAAAGGAGACGAGAAAATAAGGTAAAAATAGCAATCTCAACTCGCGTGTTGTTGCCTTTTGCCATTTCCACCGGCCACACCACTAATGCAAGCGAATTTCACTGCGCAAGAGTGTGATTAGGGCCAGCAAATAAGTACGAAAACGAGCTTCTGCTCGTCTCTTTCTGTCGGACCGACTTATTGCATTATGGTAAAAAGAATCTTCCCGCAAGTTATAAAATAATGACAAG
>JAQFZU010001742.1:0-11897 GCA_034696185.1 Henia vesuviana | reverse complement strand
TTACTATAATTGCAATACAGTATTAGAAAACAGACCTAAATCATTGTTGCCTACAATGGATTTGGAGTAAAAACGACGAAAGGTCGAATCTCTCGACCAACCGGCTTGTGTGAGGATGACATCCACCGGAACGTCCTTGCTTTTTGCTTTCGACGTCCCTGCTGCACGAACCGAGTGAGCCGAGAAACTTTTGGTCTCGATATTAACCTTGTACAGAATTATTTTTAACCTTCTCACCAAGGTGTCGGTACTGGGACGCTTTGGCGGTTCCTTCTTTGCCAGGAATAAAGAGCCTTCATTCTCACGAAGCGGACGAGACTTTTCCAACCAAGTCTCCACGGTTACCATCGGACAAATCGCTGTATTTTGGATAAATCGCAGTAGGAAAATACTCGCGCCCACACGTTTTGGGCCGGATTGCTTTAGCAGCTTCGGTAAGACAAGTGTAAGGCCCAAAGTGTTTATTTTACAGTGCCCAACATCCAAAAGCTGCAGTGTTTGGCAACGAGCAGCGGCTGTGATGGCCAAGAGCATTACAGTTTTGAGTTGAAATCTCTCCCAGCGATCGTCTGCTGAAATCTTCTCGATGTGACGAATTACGATATAGGTATCCCAAATGATGGCTAACCATTGTGGCGTCGGCGGCGAGGAGTTGAAAACCCGCTTTAAAATGTGACGTAATTCAATGTTCTGACTTGGGGACGGCTTAAATTCAGTTAAAGCAAAAATCGCCGCCTTCGCCGATAGAAGTGAACTATAACTTAAACCCTGGGTGTGTAACTGAACTAAAAAATCGCGGACATTGGAAAATTGCGGATTCAGCTTGTCTGTTTGCCGAAACGCATTGAAAGCAGACCATGTTTTGATGTGCACTTTATATTGCTTGATAGTCGAATCCCGCCACGATTTTGTGAATAGCGTAGCCGCCTCTTGCGACATGCCGCCCGCTATCTTGCGAGCCCTGAAATCTTTAATCCAATTAACTCCAGCGACGCGAGTCTGTGGATGCGTGTCGGGTCCTGGTGGAGGAAAATAGAGGCTGTCCCCCTTAAAAGAATAGGTCCCGCTGTTTTCATCCGTAACAGCGCTGGCCACCAAATCTGTGAGGGCCAGTTCGGCACCACAATGACCGCCAAGTTCACGCGGTCGTGTCGGATCTTCTGTAGACACCTGTTAATAACACAAAACGGAGGGAATAAGTAAACACAACCTAAATGAAACCAGGAGTGCATGAAGGCATTGATGGCCCAAGCCAAGGGGTCCGGCCACCAGGCCATAAATTTATCCACTTGGCGATTGAGGCGCGTGGCAAACAAGTCGATGTCAAACAGCCCTCTTCTAATTTACGAAAAGCATGTGAAATTAAACACCATTCAATGTCTTTATAATCAGCACGTGGGTTGCGATCAGCGTCGACATTTTCAACGCCCGGAATAAAGGCTGCCGACAACCAAAGATCTCTTGAAAATAACCAATTCCAGAGCTCGTAGATTATATCAAATAAATGTTGTTTCATGCTGCCTTGTTTGTTTAGCCCTGCCACAACCGTAGCGTTGTCTGTCATTAGTCTAATATGGACTCTCGAACGACAGTGCTTAGCAAAAACCAAAATACCAAAATATGCGGCTCGAAGCTCCTTCCAGTTAATGTGCATCTGTTGTTCATCGAGGCTCCAACAACCCCCAGTTTCAACTCCGTCACAATGCGCACCCCAACCCGAATTTAATGCATCCGTGTATATGAGCAAAGTGGGGTCCAAAATCCAAACGGGGCGAGTTACATAATTTATATTAAGGGTCCACCAATTTAAATCTCGACGTGCGGCCGTAGTAATAAATAATGTCTTATTGTAATCCCCTTAATTTTCTTGGAGAGATGCCGCCAAATCGATTTCCAATTGTTTAGTGTGAATGTAGGTCCTATCGCAGCCAGGGTGAAGAGCAATTAACTTTCCCACTAAACTTGCAAAGTCCCGTAGAGAGCTTTTGGTTTTTCGTTCAAAGTCTTTTAATAATTTAAAAATTTTTTCTTTTTTCTTATTGGTGGGGCAAACTGTCATTGTGGTAGAATCAATATAAAACCCCAAAAATTCCATTTTCGTGTTTAGTGTTAGGGCTGATTTTTCTGCGTTTTTAGTGTATCCCAAACTTGAGAGTAAGGACACAGATCTCCAAGCGCCTTCTTTGGCTTTTTCTAGATCAACTTCTAACCCTAAAATATTGTCCAAATAAACAGTGTTACCAAAACCTTCTTTTCGTAATGTCTTAATTGGAACTCTCATCAGTTTTGTAAAAATTAAAGGGCTTAGGGATAAACCCATAGGTAGACCATTAAATTCATAAATTTTCCCATTCCACTCAAATCTGAGAAATTTTTTAAATTTTTCCTGGACCGCTAAGGAATAATACGCATTGGAAAAATCGATGCGATACATGAACATGTTTGGGGTCAGTTGACGAATGGCTTGCCAAATTGATTCTATTTTAAAATGAATCGTCGGAAGGAATTTATTGAATTCTTTCAAGTTCAAAACGAACCGTTTTGAACCATAGGGCTTAGGCACTAAAAAGAATGGATTGACGATTTGACCCTTGCAGGGAAGCACCTTTGATTTTTTAATACATTTAATTACCGCTGACAAGTCCAAAGTAGAGACTTTTGTACGAGGGGAAAAACAAAGGCGCGGATCCTGGATAAAAGACCACGAAACACCATTGACCTGGTTTAGTATCCATTCATTGTCTGTTAATTTTTCCCAAATGTGTCCACGCCTTGCAACCTCGCCAGTGGAAAATTTTTGGCCTGAAGCGACATCGCTTACGTCTAACGCAATCTCTGCTTCCGAGTCGAGCCCTAGAGCCTAAAAAACGCTTCGATGAGTCACATCTGTCCGGTGATTTATCATAAGGTTTTGCACGAGTTGGTTTTTGTTGTTGTTGTCTGGCCGTTCGCGTGTAAGTGGTCGAAGGGCGAGTTTTATTCCACGGCTTTTTCTGGCCTTTTGAAATCATTGCTGCGGCTACCCTCTCATCCTCAGCAGCCTGTTTTGCTGAAGTAGTGAGATCTGATGGAAATAAATATTTATCCTGCTTTGGGGGTACTCTAGTGATCGCCTGGTATTGATGCGCCAGTAGCGGGGTTAAGTCCGTTAAACGTTTTGCATTTGTTTGTAAATTGGCACTTGCAGACAAACGTAATAAATCTTGAATCCCATCAAACAAAGCCAAAAATTCGGGTTTTACTTCAGCTGGGATACTAGATTTTTTGATCTGGCAAATTCTTTCCATCAATTTTCCACCGATGATGTGGCACGTCAAAATAGTCAACTGCAACCCTTGAGACTCGAGATCTTTTTTCTGGGCAGTATGTGGTAAACGCAGCCAAAGATTTGATTGAATCTTCGGCTGTTCTAAATTTTTCATATTTGTGGGTGGTAAATATTTTTCTTTAATTTTCTTACAGTCATCCAAAATATTTTGGTTGGAGATCGCAGATTTCATCATTTTTTCCACAACATAGCTGATTTTTGGGCCCATTTTCTTTAATTCAGGAGGTTGTGTCAGCTCAGCAATTTCCTCGAAATCCATAAAAGTTTCTTCTTGTGTTTCAACGACCGGTTCTTCTTGTAGAAATTTAATTCTCGCCTCCTTGAATACCTGCGAGCGGTGTTTGTCCTCTGTTTGATCGGACACTAAAAGGATTATTATACATTTAACAAGATGGCGAGAAAACATTTGCATACGCATAAAGCGGCCATTTTGCCATTTGCCAATGCATTTTATGGCCCAACTTGACCATGACATTATTTGTCATCATTGCAATGTCTACATGCGTAACGCATTTGTGGGCACAGGGCAGGCGTATCGCTCTGTTGTGGCCCAGACAAAGCAGTAACCAAAAATTGTTTTATTACTCACTCAAAGTTTGAAGTGTAGTTCTAGCTTCATTAGTTTGTAAGAGCTTCAGAAAATTTTGCAGCGAACTCGCTTGTGGAATTTGACAGTCTGCCGTTTCCTTCATTTCACTTCAAAATTATTTTCGGAATTTTCGTATTGCCAAATATTTTTTGGCAACTATACTCAACGGGATTTGCCTTGGGTCTGACGGGATCAGCTGAAAGTCATCTCTTGGTAACCCCTTTGGTCACCAGAGGGAGATGGAATTATATAATTATGGGATATTACAAAAATGGAATAAGAACATGATTTGAGATTTAAAGAAATGACTGGAAATGGTTAAAATTTATGATATTGTAACCTGTAGTTCAAAATTGGATAATACTTATGCAGTAGTCAGTACAAGCATAAATTAAATGAAAATAATAATCAGTTAAACAAACTGTAAAAGATTTTTTTTACTGCATGTGTTAAATTTCTCGGGGGCTTAAAATTGACCGATTGCCATGTGTAGACATTAACCTCACAATGGGTGACAATTTTCACGAGGAGGGTAATTGAGTCAGTGCCAATTTCACCGTTGGCAAACTATTTGTCGAAATACGATGCCATAGTAAAAACACTTACTTGTTAGCAGTAAGGGATGCTCTTTCAAAAGGAGCCGACACAGAGTCACATGGGAAAACACTCCATGTCGCATTGAATAGATGCCTTGTGATGTAATGGAGTCTTGAACATTATTACTCACACGTGCCCTTGTTTGTTTACCCGATGATTTTCCCTAAGGGGAAAGTGATCTTTTTTTCTTTTCTTTTCTTTTGATTTCTTGAAATTAAAAGGGGGAAAACTGCAAAATTTTTGTTTGCAAGAAAAAAAGGTTTTTTTTGTGGAAAGAATTTCTTTCACACCATAATTACTGGCATTAATTCTAACCATATAAAATTCTTCTCGTTTCTCAATAGGAATTCTTTTACACTTACTTTCGGTGGAAGTAAAACTAATCAAAGAAGATTTTCTTCATGTTCATGGCCAATCTAGGCCACACTCATCTTTCACCTGTTCTTGCCTCTATCGCCCCACTCTTCCGACAAGACATGAGGAATCACCACTAGAGGGCACACGAAGTCATCACTGTTCGTGTGCAATGTTTTTTTTTGTCTACAAACTCAGAGTTTGTACCAAGGTGTGTATCCACTGATGGAAATCAACGACTACCTTGAGGAAGGGGACATGCTTTACTTCAACCAGAGGCCTTCATTGTTTTTTTTGGAGATATAATAAAATTACACTCTGTCTTTCTTTTTCCTTCAACTCGTTCGGACCTAATGTATAAATTGAATTTTTTTTAGGATGCCCAGTGCACACCACCACCGCCACTGCTGGAGCACCCAGCTCCTAGCCACTGGAGGGGTGCCACCGGCCATTTGGGAAGCATTGCCTCAACTGTCTGAACAGCAGCTGTGGCACCGCTACTTGCACGCTTGTCAGTTGCAATGGGGAACGGACTGTACTTTGATTTCCTGTTTTCCACCTGCAATGCAGGCAGCCTTAGAACAGGGTATTCCCACCGGGATAGACCCACCAGCGCCCATCTTCCACCCATTGGTGGTACCACTGTATGGTGTTGGAGCTTTCAAAATAAGGCAATATCGCAAGTGGCACGATCAGCCAGAGAATTGGCTAAGAATCCAGCGGGAGGAGAGGCATCAGATCTACTCAGCTGCGAAGGGGACAATTCGGAACGCCTTGAGCGACTTTGATGTGTCACCCGCCCAGCTGGAGGAACTCCTAAACTCGCGGCTGAACACCCCAATTCACCAGATCGGCCACGAGGAATCAATGGACCGCCCACATCCTGGCTCAGTACCGAATTTTGCCAGTACACCACCGTGGAGGCAGAAGGGCCTGGGAAGCCCAGCAGTTTTGGGTGCCACCGGAGCGCCGCGTGGTCATCACGACCCTGAGAAGGGATCATTCGCGCTCGCTGCGAAGTCGAGCATCTTCGGCTGCTCCAAGGAACAAAGAGGAGGGTTCGCGGGCCTTATTGCAATCGCGACAACGCAAACCACGGCCATCAAGGCCGATGCGAACACGTATCGCACCTGCACCTGCATCAAGAACGGTGCAATTTTATCCGGAGCCGCCCACGATGCTTTCATCGCCATCCCCATCTATCCAGAGGGAGTTGGCGAACTTCAACGAAAGGTTTGCGTGTACAACGCGCAATTACCAACCAACTTCCAGTGAAATGAGTTCTCCAGCGCTACAGAGCGCTCGCGGCAAATTTGCCGCAAATTCATCAACGAAGAGCACCGAGGAAGCTCACATCGTTGAAACCAGCCCTGTTTTGGCTTGGAGGAGTCCGTAGGGTGGGTTCTCAACCCCACCTGCTTTACAGACTGCAAGGAAGCGTTTGCAGCGGCCACGGTCGTCCTGCACTAGGCAAACGACGCCTCACTCGGGTTTACCGCTCTGTGGCAGGAGCTGCAGCCGGACCGAGATCAACTCTGTCGCCGGCTGTGGCGAAATGAGATCGAGTTGGGCGACCTGAAGAGATCGACCAAGCACGCTCGTCGGAGGTTTTTGGCTCGACATCCGACTGTCGCCCCAACGGGAGCAATAGTGATCTCCTCGCCGCCAAAGTCGGCGACACAAACATCAACTGCGGCATCATTGGACACGACTCAAATAGAGCTCATTGCAAGGACAATTCTCGCCGTCCAACGGCAAGTACCGACTATTTTAGCGCCAATTCCATTGCCAGTAGTCCCCGTGATGGATGCCCGGATCCGGAACGACTTCCCTCACTTGAGGCTGTCCGGCCGGACTCATGCTTTGTTGGCAACCGCGCCGGATCGCGGCCAAAGTGTCTACCGCTGGCTGCGGACCGCTGTCCGAGAACGAGCTGACACTCGACTGCATGCTCATCGACTGCCGCTCAGCGACGAGGAGCGACAGGAGCTGCATCCCAAGGCCCGAGCACCGGCCATCCTGCTCAACGAGGTATGGCTTCATTTGCAAGAGTACGTAGACGAGCAACCTCCAACCCACACTCGCTACCTCGTAAATGAGAGTAGCAACCCCTTCGCTATGGCCAGTCGCCTTCCGGAGAATGCTCCGGCCACATTAGAAAATACGGAACCCAGTTCCTCGCCGCCACCGCCGCCTCCGCAATTGCGTCACCGCCTGAATCGCCCGTAAAGTGAAAATTAAGGATCACGATGTCGCTAGGGAGGGGACGTGTCGTGAAACCAAAGGGTTGGGTCACGATAACACCGCGACTTAATGTCGCAACACCGAACGCGTTCTGAGGGGAGAGGCCCACCAGATGGCTCTCTTTCTTTCCTCACATTACAGGGACCACCTGCGGCTTGAATGTCGAGCCTGGCGACGCCAAAGATACTCGGCAAGCCACCCAAGATGGTCAAGACTGACTAATGACGGAGGGGCAATTGCCCAAACTCCCCATTAGGGGACCGAGACATTAAAGGTCTCGGCGACCAGAACTGAAAACAGAACCAAACTCAAACCAAGCAAAAACACATCACAAGGAGCCCACACCACAAGGAGCCCACAAGATCAAGCCTAATCAACCCAAGGATTCAGGAGTGATCGAGGACAGGGACAGCGTGATATTTTGCCACAATTTGGACGCAACATGAAATCGTCAAAGAAGACTCAACCCGAGCATTGACGCATACTGCGAAGGAAAGGACCATACGGACCCATCGCTTAGTATTGGTGTTGAGCATCGCTCCACCAATCAGGACCCATAATTATCATTTTGACTATTGTTATTTTACTCAGATTACGATTAACTCATGTAAGAGCCTCGGCTCCATTTGTTGTTTTTAATTTACTGTAAATTGCATGGAGTAAAGGATTGTTCTTTGCATCAAAACTACTTGTTATTCTTTTATCCGATTGCAAAAACTGCCACTCTCAATAAGTTGAGCTAACGCTCTCTAAGTTTGATCGGTACTCAGGTCGGATTCCGATTCGATCCCGAGTAAATATAAATTAATCGGTTGTCGAAATTAGCAGCGCGACAGTTCTTACTCGGAAGATTCCGATTCATCAGGACCTTGGGTTTCTGATTCTTTCTCGACTTTTGGCGATTCTTTAGTTTTCGCCAAATATGCTTTTTCTTTTACTTTTGGGGTTGGAAAGGGGTTACACTTTTGTTTCTCCAGGTTTATAGGGGCTAATTCGGGGGCTGACAAAATTAATTGCCAGAGGGGTTGTAACATGTTATCCGTTGCTTTGGCAGCGGCTTCAAGTTTAGCTTGGTATTCTCTTTTAGTGGTTTTTTCCGCTGCGGGTTATGTAGCGTGATACGCTTTGTCTATCGCTATTTTTTGGCTTGCAATAAAATTTCACAATTGCTTATATGTACAGAGTCTTGGGACTTGTATGCTTCATAGCTTCACTTGAGAATATTCTGTAAAACCTCGAGAAATGCTATTTTCTTTGGTTTTATTGTTATATTGTTCAGCCATGTTATTAAACACAACTTCACATCACTGGAGATACATATCGATCTTTTCTCTAAGGAGTTGTTTGAGCGTTAGTGCATAATCTTCGCGTACTGCCTCACTTTCGCTATACTTCTGTAAAAAGCCGATTACAAAGGGCATCCATTCGGAGAAATTTTTTGTTTGAGCCTAGTCGAGGGCTGGACCGGTGAGGACCACGGTTAAACCGTGGGTTATCAGGTAGTTTAAATCTACGTGTACGGCATTAGCCACACGTACTATTTCGTTGAGACAACGAGTTCCGGCTTTCTAGGTTCCATCGAATTTTAATGGATAAGCAAGGTTCTATTTTATATTCAAAGGTAATCCGCTTTGTTCTACTAGGTTTCTCGCATACCTAGTGTTTTCTGCCTCGATTGCAGCGTTTCTACTAATACTTATTTCTTGTTCGGCGCATTTCTCTCGCTATAAATTTTCAAGTTCTTCACGCGTATCCTGTAAGGTTGGTTCTGCGATGGTTTTGCAGTAACTGCATTCAAAAACACTCTTATACTGTTTTAGTGTTAGCAGTGTTTTGTTAGAACAAATGACATCACTTCCCTTTCATTGGTGTGTTAAGAGCTTAACAATAACACGCTTAACACGCTTAACAATAGCACCCTGGATTTCACGAGTGTTATGATTGCTAAGAGTGTTGGATGCACTGGAATGCACTGGCTGCACTTGAAATCAAGTTTTAGAAAAAGTAGAACAAAAGAGGTTATTTTGTGCAGGCTGTGAGTCAGTCTCACTTTTTTAACACATGGGTTTTAACTGAGAGACGAGTTACCTCTTATTTGCAATAGACGACAACAAACCTATCACTATTAACTACTTTTTATTGGAATTAACTAAATACTCTGCTGCTATATTGGTAAAAAAAAGTTAGTTTAATCATAAAAATGTGTAAATGGCTTATTCTATAAGTAATATCTATTTTGGTGCATGCTTACATATTTTTAAGTTTGTGTAAAAAATTATATACACATTTAAAAGTTGTATCAAAAAAGGTGTTAAATAATTTATTTACACCTAACTGAATAACATATTCAAAATTGTGTTAAAAATATTGAAACATCTTTATTATAGGTGTATTCTTACTCTGTTTTTATAGTGTATCAAATACACCTTAATAAAGGTGTACAATAAACTAATTCAATTTTTATTTTTTTTCTGAAATGATTAAACAATAATTTCAAATATTAAAATTTATTTATTTTTAAATTTGTTGCAAAATGTTAATATTTTAGACATTACACAGATATTTTTAATTTAGAAATAAATACATCAATAAAATATGTATTTTGGCATTTTTTTGCATATTTTAAACTAAAAATTCAATATGCAGAATGCAAGCAGGCAATTGCTTGAATTGACTTGAATGACATTAATATTTGTTTATCAACAATATATAAGTCAATGTGACTAAACTCTTTTATAGATGGCCAATAAAAATTAAAATTAGAGTAAAACTTTTTGAAGCTCAGTTATCTTAAATTAAAAAAGTAAGAAATTATGAATTTTGTTGAATTTTATTAAATTTTTATTTCAACATTCCAGCCATTATACAAGTAATTAGGGCTAAATCTTCATTTAAGGCACTTGTTAATCTTTTCAAAGCATAAATTATAGGTTAATTCTAAAAAAAATCTTAGTAACAAATCGTTTTTGAAATTTTAATGAACTATTTGTAACCTTTAGCTGGTCCATTATGTTGCAGTAATTTGTTTTCAGTTCATTATTTTTTAGCTCTAAAATTGTTTGCAAAATGTTTAGCAGCTTTTTAACAATTTCCACTTTAGCTTTCTTTTCAATAAGATGAGCAAAGTCTGCTAAAAACTAGAAAATAAAATTAGTTTTTACAATCGTAACTTATCTTTAACCATTTACCTCAAATTCCATTTGTAGACATCAATAATCTTCTAAGGTATTTATGTCTTTTTCTTGTAACATGTACAGTATTGTCTATTAGGTCATGTTTTCTCTAACCTGTCTTTAATATGACTAATATCCTTTTCATTTTTTTGAAATCTCTATTTCAGCTTTTCTTTATGATCTTGAATGCTACAGTCATTGTCACTATCTTCTGGAACAGTCTGCAAGCATAAATGTGTTAAACCTATTATTAATATTTACAAATTTAAACTTAACATATACTGTACTAGTCACGAATATGTTTTTGTGGCAAGGCATTGCATGTTTTAATACTCATTGAACAGCATCAATCCCAAACCTGGAAGGTTGGCATAAAAAATATCATCTATTATACAGTCAATGGTGTGTAGTAAAAATGGATCAAATATATTTAAGATTACGATTTAATCTATCTACTGGATTTGCTTGGGGATGGTAGAAGATGGTTTTTTGGGTTATGCACAATATTTGCAATAGATACAAGATACAAATTATGGCCTATAGCCCGAAATAATTTTTCTAGGAAAGCCAAATTGCAGACTGCGTCGCATAAGCATTCAAGTATTTGTTTGGCTGTAAGCTTCTTAAGAGGTAAAGTTGGGTCTATCTGGTAGCAATGTTTATAATTAAAAGATATATGAATTTTTGCCACATTTAATGGGTGTGGGACATGAGTTTGATACTTAGACAATTAAAAAGTAAGTGTGGGTCCAAGTTGTAGTTTCTAGGGGTCTAAGCTTACAGGCTTGACATCTTTCACAATGTAGTATGAATGGCCAAAAGTAGATTTGCTTTGCTCGATATTGTATTTATGTGATTCCTACATGGTTTGCAAGAGGATCGTGGAAGAGTTAAAGAATCTGATTGTTTACTCATTCGGAAATGACGATCTTAAAAGCATTTTTCTTCTTTGTAGTATTGCCCTGTAAAATGTGATGATGCTTGACAAGCAAGCTATCTTGTAGTGCGTATTCAGCACAAGATCCTTTAGCACAAGATGAATCCTTCTGTCGCACTGTGCAAAGACTGTCGGGGAATGTTTGATTTTGGCAATTTATTGGGCTTTAGGATGAACCATTTAATAGGTTCCTTTAGGCAAAATAAAATGTGAGAATCATTATCGCCAAATCCGTTAAGTGAAATGATGGAGTCTATTGGCATACGCGATAATGCATCAGCTACTACGTTATACATACTTGGTCAGTATTTTATTTCCATATTGTTTGTTTTTTGGCTTGTTTTTTTATTATTTTATTTTAATGTGGTGCTTTATGCAGAGAGATATTCTTAGAAAAATCCGAGAAATATTGTTTCTTGTTTCCATCTTGGCACGTTGCGTTTGGCAACATTAAGCAAAATACCACAATCATGCCATTTGCCATGAATTAGAGTTGCCATCTGACAAGGCGACCTGACAGATCCTTTAGTGATATTAGACATTTGAGTGCCTGATGTTTGGTTTGAACCACAAACCATGCAAATTCCAGGTATGAGCCATGTGAGATTGGAATTTATAAAAGCAAAATTAAATAAAAAGTTAAATAGAATTTATTTAAAATTATAATTTGACACG
>JAQFZU010001741.1:0-11898 GCA_034696185.1 Henia vesuviana | reverse complement strand
ATTTATTTTTAAGAAAATATTTTTTTTGTTATTTTTCATTTTCCCGTTTTTTGCAAAATTTTTCGCAAAATTTCAAAATTAAAAAATAAATCATTTAAATAAAAAAAAAAGAGAAATCTCACATCCAAATAAACACAACTACAACGCCGCAGCGATGTCTTTTGAGAAATTATCGAACTTGTTAAAGATGTTACTATAAACAGGTGCAGTTTGAAAAAATGTCAGATCAACATATCGCACTGGCAACGACCTCGTTAAAACGATACAGTTCAACAGGACTGACTAACAGAGGGCAGCACTGTTATCTGCACGAATCACACGGGTGTGCAACGAAGAATTCTCTATAAACTTCATTACGACTAATAGAGGGCAGCACCACTCTTAGAGTTGCATTTCAGCTTAGTTCACACCCTAATGCTTGTAAAGTAGTTCCAAAACATTGTCGGACGAATACACACTCACTTTGAAGTTTGTGTCAAAAAACATAAAAAGTTTAACAAAACAAAACAAATTGACGCGCCTTCAAAACACACAAAAATCCGAAATCAATAAAACACCAACAAACTTGATAAAACCTTATGAGTGCTTGAATTCGATTCGATGACATGTGTTTTTGATGTACACAACACCACGTGCTTTCATGTGTTGCATGGGTGTGCGCGCTTCCTTCTCATTGGTTACTAGCAATTGATTTCGAGAAATATTTTTTAAATATTTTTTAAAGTTTATCCGCAAAACACACTTATTGATTTCTCTCGGAGTAATTGGTAAATTAATTTAATATAAAATATTTTTCTTGTCAAAGTGTCATTTAAATGTTAAAGTCACAGCTGTGATGCCAATAATGAAAATAGACGTTTATAAGATATTTTATAATGCATTTTTAATTAATTTAATTTTTTTTCAAATTAATTTTTTAAACATTTTTTTTTAATTAAACATTTTTTTTTTAAATTTTAATTTAATTAAAGTTGATTTTTATTTTTTATTATCATTTTGATGATATTTGAATAATTTGAAATAATTGATATTTATGTTAATTGCATTAAATTATTCATTTTTATCAACAAAGCGTTTAATATGAAGTGACTTGATGAATAAGTAAAGCGATTTTGCGAGGCTTTAAGTGTTGTTCGCTCCGAAATCCAACTGACTCGGATTTCGTGAATCGGAAATGAGTTTAAAAGAACGAAATGCTCATTTTGCGTATCAGCAGTGAACGTATTAAAAATTTTATTTCCGTCATTTAGGTCGCAATGAATATAAAAATTGGAATAAATTTCGCTTTTATTAACATTATGCGCGATAATAAGATTAATTCTTTAATTTTAAACTCTTAAATTTAATTATTTAATAATGAGACTTAATGGTTATTGTTAACGCTTATCTTTAAAGTCTTGTAAATTCGATTAAAAAGAGATCGTTTTAAATTGGATTTTCTATTTGATTTATAGTAGTTTGTTTTCTTGACATTACAGAAGAATAAAGAGTCGCATTTACTGCACGTCGTCACTCAAGATGGGTTATATTGATTTTTTCAATGAAACTCACTCGTAGCCACCGCAGTTGTTGTTAAAACCTTCGCTTTTACATTGATACACTAAATAAACGATTTTTTTTTATTATTTTCAATCTTAATTAAATTCAGTTTTTATATATAAGTTTTGTATTAATAATTATACAACTATTTTTTTTAAAGGAAATCATCACATTGCAATTTTTTTCAATTAAACCTGAAAGTTGATTATATTTAATTATATAAATTTTAGACCGTTTTAGATTTTGAATTTAAATTTTTTTCGTGGCTAAAATGAGTTTGTATTAACAGTTATTAAAATTAAGCTAACATTAATTAAAGCTTTTTCCGCTAAAAAAAAAATTTAATATTTATATAATCACGCGAATGAGGCATTGTGTAAATATCCGACAGCGCATGAATGAGGAAGGTCTTCTCTTTCGCTATTCCCGTTACGTCGGTTTGGGATTGGGGTGAAAGAGAACGAAAGCTACACTTTACATTTTTCGTTTTAAGCCTTGGGTTAAGTCGAAATTAAATTAAGCATATTTTATTTCAAAAAATAAAAGTTTTTTGAAAATTCTGAAAAAAAAAAAATTAAAAATTAATGATAATTAATATTTAATAATTTTTTTTTAAAATTTAAAATAAAATTATTTTTTATAAACAACTGTAATTAAACAAGTAAATTACTAGATATTTAATTATTTTTTAAAATTTTTGTTATCAGTTCTATCTCCCTGGCCTTGACGTGAATGGGCCACAATGGACACGTAGCCATAATTGCAGCGGTTGGCCCTTAGCTATAGAGTGTTGTGAATTTGATTGGATGAATATTTAGTGTGTAAATGCATGACTTGAATTTTAATCAAAGTTTGTATTACATAAAATTGCTCGTAAAAGTTGTACGCAGTTTGCAAATAAAATGTTATTATTTAATAGTATTTTTTTTCTTCAAATTTTTAACGAATTTAAAAAAATATATTTAAGATAAGCAAAAAAGATGAGAATCTTTTTACAATTTTTTTTACAATTGTTTTTCAATTCCACTAGAACAGGGGAAAATTGTCTTCATCGTGAGTTTGGGTTTAGAAGCTGATCGATCTTTCAAACATAAGTGGCGTCCATCGTGTGACTTCACTTCTTAAACATTTGAGTGCAGAAACGTGAATTGCTCTTGAATGCGTGAAAAGAAATTGCCTTATTTTTTTTTTGGCAGAGTTAATTAAAAAAATATAATCACACTTTAAATAATAATTTTTAAAAACACCATTTTTATTTAAAAAATGTTTTCAAAAATATTTGTTTTTAAAAATTAGCAAAGAAAATAAATAAATACTTAAAAAGTGAAATGAGTAAATAAACGCTAATATTTCCTCCTTTAAACAATTATTTAGTAATAAATTGCGGAAAAAAACGGAATAAATGGCATTTTGCCAATCCGAAACAGAGAATTGTTAATAACTTTGCACATATCAATTAATGGTTACATTTTCTAATTATTTAAATTTTCGTCTTTCAGCTCCGTAACGATCTTTTCTCTTACGTCACGAACTAATATTGTTTAGAGCAAATTGAGGTGAAAGAATAAATTTGGAAAACTTCAACGTGCTGAAAAGAGCGAATGAGTCAACATTCGAACAAATTACAAAAAAATAAAATAAAAAAAGTAAACAACAAAACAAAACAAAAAATAATCATTTTTAACCTTAGATATTATTTAAAAATTAAATTAAAAATAATCAAAAACCTTTTAAGTCTAACTACACGTTATGTAATTCAATGAATAAATAATCTCAAAAGAAAAAAATAAAAATAATTCTAAAATTTAAAAAAAAATTATTTTATTTCACAAAGTGCGAATGGTTCGTATGTCACACGACTTTGACATTGAAAAAGTTATTAGCGTAAAGTTTCGGTTATTTTGGCTGCTCTCAAAGGCCAACCTAAAAGACGAAAACCCGATTTTCTGATCACGCGTGCGCAACACGCTCCTGCAAACTCCAATCTCCTCCTTTACCTCGAATGGACTTGTCCGTGGTCAATGGCCCTTAGAGTGCGCCTGCACGTCGATTGATGGGATTGGGGGAAACTGGTACAGGTAAAGTCGCTATTTCCCCCATCGTTATATGGAAAGCAGCCTCGAGGACTGCCGAACGACACGCCTGGCCGCCACTTGCCATTAAAATAGATGCAATTTCGTAACGGATTTACTTTAATTTTCAACCTGGAAAAACTATCTGCGGTTTCAAATCACTAATTACGTAATCTGATGTTTGCCGAGCAATTTTAGCTGAAATCAAAATCGGCTCGATTCTTGAAATGAAATAACTGCGTTTTTTTTTATCGCATCAAAGCATTTGATCGGGGAAATTTGGCTCAAAGCCAATTCAACTACTGTCAGCTTATGATTAGATTAATTTTTTGCACCCTGCTAAGTAGTAATGTTTAAAAGACATGATTTATTTTAAAGTTGAATTTTTATGAAACATTATTCATTACTTGAATAAGTATTAATTTATAAATAACAATGCTTATTGTATATTAGCACTAACAAAACGACATATCCTGTTTTTCCTATTTATTTATTTGTTTTTTCTTCAATTCATTTCATTGCTTCAGTCTGAAAATGTTTTTTTTTTTTTTTATTGTAATAAAATCAATAAAAGTTCTTCAGTCAATCATTTAGAGCAAATATTTCAGGAATTGTTAAGCAATTTTATTTTATTTATTAACACATATTTTCTGAATTTCAAAAGAATTTATTATTGTATTTACATTTCTTACAATGAAAATAAATGATTAGGTTAAAAATCAAAATTAAATATTTTTTTTATAAAATTTAAAAAAAAATTAGGAATTAATTTACTAATAGAATTAGTTATGAAATAATTAATGGAAATTTTTAAAATATTTAAACGAGAAAAAAAATATTTTAAAGGAACTATTTCTTCTATCGGTTTGATCGGTAGCGACCGCATCACTATTTGAAAGTGCCGTTTCGGCGGGAAACTCTAGAGCGCCATATTGGATGCCAAGTGTTTTGCTGACACCAATGGTGGTTATAATTTCATGTGGATTCATTCGAAAATACAGACTACATCTTCGTTTCATCGTTATATAATAATCACTAAACTTTACAGACTCGGACACTGTCGGTAAGTAAGCAATAAATCAAGCTGATATTTTGCTTTTGCCTTTCCTCGATTTTTGTTTGCGATTGATGCCCGTCATGACATCTATGAACTGACACACACACTAAGGCCACCCTCACCTTCGACACATTTCAATCAATGTTTTCTAATTAATTTTATCGGTTTTAATTATTTTCGTGCTCGGAAATACATTCGGAATGTAATATTCCACGATATTAGAGCATTTTTATTCAAATCATTAGCGAAATAAGCTTCGAATTTGCTGATACTAATATGAACGGTTAGGCCTATTTTAATGAAATTCTCGATGCCCTTGGACTCGTACGTGGGTTGCTGTGGTGGCGGTAGCGGGCGACGGCCTTTGGTTGTTGTTTTAATTTTTCAATTTTTCATTTTTGCCGGCACATTTATAAATACGTTAAATGGCCTGTTCTGAATAAAAATATGATTTTCCAAATTGGAATTGACGTACGAGCCATTCTAAATACGATTTCTTTCGATTTAAAGTCGCAAATAAACGTATTTGATAGCGTCAAATGAATAATAATGTAGAATGGAGATTTTTACGCGCCAAATTTTGAATTCATTGTTGGTTTTGAATACGTTGGTCGGTATTATTTTGGTTTTGTTAGCTATGATTTTATGCTTGTTTTTTAAAATTTGTTTTTATTTTGTTTAATAGGCATCGTGAACAATGTTTTACGCACATTTTGTCCTGAGTAAAAAAGGGCCTTTGGCTCGGATTTGGTTGGCAGCTCATTGGGATAAGAAATTAACTAAAGCTCATGTATTTGAAACGAATATTGAGAGCAGCGTCGAAGGCATTTTGCAACCAAAGGTAAATTTATTTTTTATTTATTAAATATTTTTATACATTTTTCAGTGATAATAATTTTAAATTTTAAATTTTTTTTTAAAGGTCAAAATGGCACTTCGAACATCTGGTCACTTACTTTTAGGAGTAGTTCGAATATATTCTCGGAAAGCGAAATATTTACTTGCTGATTGCAACGAAGCTTTTATTAAAATTAAAATGGCATTTAGACCAGGTGTAGTTGATTTACCCGAAGAAAATCGAGAAGCAGCTGTAGCTACTATTACTTTACCTGAAGTTTTTCATGATTTCGATACTGCGATGCCAGATTTAAAGTAAGTTTTTTTTAATAAAAATTACAACATGAAATTTAAGTATGAACTACCTCGTTTGCAGTGATATTGATGTCACCACGCAATTTACGTTAAACCAAAGTAGAGCCGAAGAAATAACTATGAGGGAGGATTATGGGAACATAACACTCGTCGGTGATGATGGATTTGGTGAGCAAAATTAAATTTTATTTTTATGTAGCGTTTTAAATTTATGTAAAATAATTAATAATAAATATTTTCTGTTCATAGGTGATATGGGGTTTGAAGATGCTGAAATTGGCAGAGAAGGTTCAAACATTGACGATGCGTTAGACCAAGCTGGACTTTTGTTTGGTGATAAAAAGGACAAAGACGAAGGACAAAGTGTATCAACGAGCCACAACACCACAAATCATTCTCTGGAAAAGCATGTGAATATGGAATTAGACGCACCTTTACGAGACGATGGATTTGGAGGAGGAGTTGGCGAAGGGATTCTTTGTAAGTTTTTATTTTTTCATATTGTTATTGACTAATTGATAACCTTGAATTACAATCTATTTTCTTTAACCACAGCTGCCGAAACTGGAGGTTTATTTGAGCCTGGTGGTTTATTCGACGATGCTCCAATGGAGCATGTGTCACTTGACAATACAGCTCAACGAAGTGCAACGAATGAAGCAAATGACGAGAAAAAAATTAATGCGCCTGCTGATAGCGATGATGACGATTTTTTTGGTAATGTTTTTGTTTAATCTAACTATAATTTCGGGGAATTTTGAGTATTAATTTAGTATTTTAATTGCAGACGGTGGTCCCGCTTCTATGGGTGGAGGGAGTAGTGGTCCATCGTCACCAGCGTCCCCACAGCCACCAATAGAAAATGGAGCTGTAGCAATCGACAACAAAGTTGATGATACTGGTGTCCCCGACCAAACGGTGCTTATTCAGAATGAAGAAGAAACTTTTGCACTCGCTCCTTTGGATGCTGCTACTACTCAAGGTCTGTTTTTCTTTTATTTTTAATTACAAGAAATTTTTGGTAAGTGTGTTCACTTTTCAACTGATTATATCTATTGTTTTAACACGAGAATTGTTTCACCAAAAGTGATATATGTGAGTTCGTTTCGAAAAATAACAATCATTAATGAATTGTTATTTTTATGATTATTATAATCATTAATGAATTATAATTATTATGAATGTGATTTTAACATTGAATGTAACAATTGATACGAAACAATTCTTATTTATTATATTACTTGTTAATAATTCTTTGATAAGTCTTATTTTTAATAAAAATGGTTATTTTAGGTATCGAAAAAAGCAAAGCCAAACGCAAGAGAAAATTGATCGTCGATGAAGTGAAAAATATTTCTGGTGAAGAAATGAAATCGCAATTGTCAGATACCAGCGACATCGTAACGACTCTAGATTTGGCACCTCCGACAAAACGATTGATGCATTGGAAGGAAACTGGTGGTGTTGAAAAATTATTTGCTTTACCCGGAAGGCCCATTCCATCTAGAATTTTATCGAAAGTAAATTAAGAAAAGATAATGATTATTAAAATCGGTTTGCTGATACTGAAATTATTTTAGCTTTACCAACGTCACTTAACAACAAGAGCAGTTGAAAATGAAGATTTTGGATTGATGCCCGAAGAGGAGAATTTAGATTTAGAAACGAACGAAAAAGAAAAGGAAGAAGAATTGTTACAAACTTCACAGCTGCCACAACCACCACTGCAGTTACCGCAGCCACCGACACCATTACCGATTCAGACCCCAAGTATATTTAGCACTAACTTTTGAGATTATTATTTATATTTAAAATTAATAATTATTTACTTAAATCATAGGATTGGAACCAGTTGTAACACCACCAACCGTAACTAAAGCACCATCCAGACCGCGCAAGCGCAGGCACGAACCGGATCATAGACCTGTGATGACACTCGAACATCCAATGGTCAATCCATTCGAAAATTCTTTGCAATATCAAATGCACATGACTTCGACTCAAATGCCAAATATGTCAGATCCTCATCAAGTAAGAAGTCATTTGATTCATATTGGTTTTGGGTCCGCATTAAATAATTTTTTAAATATTTATTAGTTGGCTAACGATCTCTCTCATCTTCATCACGAGGTTCCTCAATTGATAAACACTCCTGCCATGCCACCACAAATGATTTCACCCAATCACATTTCACCAGTTCAGGCCATGCCGATGCCTCAAACTCCGTGTATGCCTAACGACCAACAATTTATAATGCCACAAGAACCAATACAACAACCAATTATTCAACCTCACGACATATTGAATAATAGCCAAGTTCCCGAAGAAAACAATCAAGTTTTCGAGAAATCAGAAGTGTTTAATCAACAAGAGGCTGATAGCTTTTTACGGCCTCAGCCTACGCCATACAACATGCAAGAGGAAGAGGACGAGATGGAATGTCCGGCCAGTGTAGGACCTGTAAGTACTTAAAATTAAAGTTTATTGCAGTCCATAAAACAAAAATATTTCTATTGTTGCAGCCGGATGAACAAGGAGCTGACGAAACCTACGAACAATTCGAAGAAAGGGTTTTGAATAAGAGAGCTCAACAAATGTTCCACGTTGTCAAGAGTCGATTAATTAAACAGCCCGAAGTTAAATTTGCCGAATTAGTTCGAGCCAATAATAGGAAACAAGTTCGTAATACATATTTAAAATCTAGCAATAACTATAGTATTTTGGATTGTTGTTTTCAGGTAGCGCAGAAATTTTACACATTTTTGGTGCTTAAAAAACAGCAGGCGATCGAATTAAGTCAAGGAGTAGCTTTTGGAGATATTATTATCACAGGGGGACCCAAACTCGATACCATTTATTAGGTAAAGGAGGAATCATAAAAAATCATTTATACGTGTAAATAAGAACTTAATGAGGATAAAACGGTCAAGACTATGCGAGTGGATTATCGGCAATCGGTGAAGAACGGATCAGTTTTTTTTCTTTTTTTCCGTTTTATGTATGTCGCAGCTTCGGAGTCGAACTCCTTATTCAAATGACTAATTGTTATCAGATCTGCCAAATTTTCGTACGAAAAAGAAGGAAAAATATATTAAGTCAACATTTTGCTGAAACTTTTTAAGTCAAATCAAAAACTACGGAGCCATATATAGAAAGTAAATACATCTTTTGGGTTCTTGACGTAAAAATTTATTCCCAAAACATATGCAAATGCTACAATTTTTTTAAAATTTTATCTTTTATTTAAAGTTTTGTTTACTATTTTTATTTTAAGTTAAATAATTACTTTTTTTAATGTGTATATTGTAGATTACGAACATTTATGGTAAATTCTCATTTCATTTTAAATTCAACATTTAATTTCTAGTTTTTGCTTTATGTTGGAAGGGTAAAATGACCACTTACTGTTCAATAATTAGTTGCTATTTTTGTTTATCAAGCAACGCATCCAATTTTTTAATTGGTTGGATATCATTTAGCAACTTGTAATATTAACGATACTTAAAAACACTGCACTGAATTGTACACTGTTTAAAACATTCTTTAGAAAAAAAAGTTTTTTTTTTTTAATAAAAATAATTATTTACTGCTAAAACTGTAATTGCTATGGACATAAAGCATAAACGAAATGTATTAAATAATATCTATTCACATGTTTTAAAATTTAGGTTAATTTAGTTAGAGCTTAAGTCATATACATTCATTACATCGTTAAGCAGAATTAATAATTTGCATTGCTAATTAGTGTTGTGTGTAGTTTTAGAAAATACTATGCCAAGCTATAAAGCGCAATGATTTTTGTTGAGGTTAAGCAATGTCCAGACTAATTACAGGTATTATTAAAAAGTGATTTTTCCCCCCATTGTTTAAAATGTAAAATCATTTTCATTTTGTATTAATATTTTAAAAATTTATTTTGAAATTTGAATTGATGTAATTTTAAATTTATTTCGAATAATTTGCAAACTTTAGTAATGATTTTTTAAAAAAGAAGAAAATAACAAAATCAGCTTTTTATATTTGTTTCATTCAAATGTTAAAAAATGAAATGTTCAAATTAAATATAAGCAATTACAAAATATAGTTGGAAATCTCTATGGAAAAATTTATATGCCAATTTTTACATTAGTGAAATGTTAATTAATTGCTAAAACTTTCAAAAAAAATAAATTTGATACTGGACACATTGTTAAAGAGTTTGGTGGGGATGAAATTCTTAAAATTTACACTTTTAAAAGAGTGCAATCAAAATAAATAGTTTGATGTAATTGCATAATTTCTTGTGCCGTTGAATTCGTTTTGCAAATTATTTGTAAAAGTATGAGAAAATTTAAAATTTTCAAATGTAAAAAAATTTCATATTTTTTAGTTTTCTATTAACTACTTTTTAAATGTTTCCAAGAGGACTGCTTTTTATATAATTTAAATAATTAAAAAAGGAGAAAGTATTAATTAACAATTTTATTTCAATATCATATCTAAAATGGTATTCAGTGTCCTTGGAAATGTGTAAAATATCTACAATTATTGTTATTGTACAGCTCTACCCAAGAAAACTAAAAGAAAAAAATCCATTTAGCTTATTTCACTTCATGTCTTTGTACTATAGCATTCAACATATTGTCTACAATACAATTCTGTTCTTTTCATTCATGTATGCCAGCTACAAGTAGGATTCTGTATTTTGTAAGAATAATTAAAGCATAAAATGTCATAATTTTTGTTTTAAGTTCGAATGTTAGTCACTAGATTTCGTTAACTTAACATTGAATTATTTATATTACAAATTTCCCGCCTAAAGTATTAACTGTTTGGTGACGTCATAACTCGGTAGGCTGAATGCGGTAGAATGTGCATTTATACTATTGGTTTTTAAATTGAATTTTATATTTTGCACTATTAATATTTTAAACTTTGAAGGTAAAGTCATTAGTAATTTTATATGTAATCTATGTGATTGAAATGATATGATTAATATCAAAAAATATCTTTTTAGCCATTCGGGTGCTACTGGAAGTTAAGTGCGGGGTTTGCGCTTGGTATTCTTGTTTCCGTTTTTTGCTTTTAATCCCGTTCAAAATGGAGGGAACTTTTCGCGGCGAAGTTTTTACTGCTTTTGCCGTCTTGGTCGACTAATCGTTTTACTATGCGGATTTTGCAAAGGTAATGATACACTTTTGAATTTACTTTTCTATTAACTATTACTACAACGATCTATATCGTCTACGTCTGCAATCAGAATTTTAATCGTTACAACTGTTTTTACTTTATTGTCCTATTCCAATATTTAACTTTAAACTGTAAATTATTAATTTTAATTACATTAATTTTTATTTAAATTAACGGTTTATAACTTCCACATGCTTAAAACTATTAATTATCACTGGCTAAACAATATTGAAGTTTGTACATTTAATATGCGTTGATTTTTTATTTGACTTGGATTTTAGTGGAAAATATTAATATTAATTAGTTGAGGAGGTCATTAAATTTGGTTTTCATTTAAGTGCATTTGTAAATTTTTGCATCAAAATTTGAAGTTTTTGCTGAATATTCAGAAAACTGCAATATTTTTTTGTTGATTTTGTAATAAAGATTATAACTAAAGTGAATTGAATCAATACGAATGATTAGTATTGATTCTAAGATTATTTTATATTAATTTTAATTACACGTATTAGTGACCAAAGAGAACAGTTGTTTATTCTGTGTTACGTCTAACTTTTGTCTGCCTACTGAAGATTCACTGAAAGCAATAGCTGCTGAAGACTTGGAAGTCTGGTTTTTAAACTGCATTTGTTTAATAATTAGTTCAAAAAGAATGAAAATCAATCTTTCTGTCAAAGTTTTCTGCAAGAATCTTTATTTTCTATACTAAATGATTATAGTCGAAATTTTGACTAAAAGATCCAAAGACAAAAAGAATTTTCATAGTTTTTGTATTTATGGACTTTTAGTGAACTGAATAGTGGAAAAGAATTATAAGTTGAATCAAAACCAGAAGCTAGCATTGAATATTCTCTTTTGGCTTATTTTTATATTTTGTATTTAGTAAATGAAATATTACATCTTTCAATA
>JAQFZU010001740.1:0-11902 GCA_034696185.1 Henia vesuviana | reverse complement strand
TTCCACTAATTAAAAATTCCAAAAAAATTTCCCACTTAGTCACAGTTCCAAAGGCAATGACAGATTTCAGTTGAAATCTGTCATTACTTTTGGAGCTGTGACTAAGTGGGAAAATTTTTTTGGACTTTTTGATTAGTGGAAACGTGATCTCCTGGTTCCCCTTTATACCCCCTATTTCTGTTAACATGAATTCTGGTACACTCTGTATATTCTTACTGGGTAGAGATGCTTATTTCTTATAATTTATTAAAGCATTTATGCATTTAATAAAATGCCGATTGTTTTAATGTTTTGAAGTTTTGCTATTTGCAGCCATTTTTCTA
Source organism: Henia vesuviana (assembly GCA_034696185.1). Taxonomy (NCBI): domain Eukaryota; kingdom Metazoa; phylum Arthropoda; class Chilopoda; order Geophilomorpha; family Dignathodontidae; genus Henia; species Henia vesuviana. The sequence goes on along the minus strand of JAQFZU010001740.1, from coordinate 11,579 downwards.
TGAGAAAATCAGATCTATTTTAACTCAACAAACTGAATTCAAACTTGACCATTTGTTCTTATTTATTACTGGAAATAACTATTTTTTGCAAAACATTTTTAAAGCAGAACAATGGTTCCTAAAAAAGGAAACTTGTCAACCATTAACTCAATTGGGCAACTTTTAACAATTTTAATGTGATTTGCATCAGTTTATATTCTAAAGTAGCCATTTTATTTTCCTGAGATTTACAAGATATTAATCAATTTTTATTTGTTTTCATTAAAGATAATTACAGAAACCTTGTTGCTCTTAAAAAAAAGAACAAGAATTTGAAGGTGCTCATATCAATTGGAGGTTGGAATGAAGGCTCTATTAAATTCTCCAAGTTGGTTTCAAGTGAAGTTAGTCGCAAAACATTTATCATTTCTGTAATGAATTTTCTCCATCGTTATGGATTTGATGGCTTGGATTTTGCTTGGCAGTGGCCAGGGCAGAGAGGTGGTTCATTCAATGATAAGAAATATTATGTGATTTTCCTTAAAGTAAGGCCAAAAATCAACTATTAAATTTTTTAATCAACTAATAACATATATTTCTGGATGTTGTTCCCAAAAGAAGTATAAAAGAAATAGATTCAATAAACTAGAAATTGAAAATTTAGATTTTTTTTAAACATATTACTTGTACAAAGAATTGCGAAACAAAAATGGCTATGCTTTCACTAAAGTTGTGCCTATTGCTATTTTATTTTTATTTGTTGAAAAGCAATACGGAGTTTGCAACTTGTGATTTTCTATATAAATTTATAACTTATAAACTTAAGATTTTTGATAAATCAATAAGCAGTTTTGATGTGCATCATAAGATGACTTATTAATTTGTCATAAGCTTCATAGCTGAGCTACCTAGGTAGTGCAATGCTAGCCATACTCATGGCCTGAGGGTCAGGGTTTGCCACATTATAAGTGGTCCATCGTACACCTTTGACCAGCAGGCGAACTAGTGGTCTCTGTTAGACCATAAGCCGCCCACCCCCATTGAACCACTCACCACGATAGACTAATGGCAAACCAATGTATGTCGATAAAGCTTATCTTATCTGCCACAATGTGCAGATCGAGTAGGGGTCGACCGTGACCGCCGAGCTAACTCCATAGTCATCGGTGCTGGAATTGAGTTAACTCCATAATCTCGATTATCACAGTCTGTGCTCGTTTCAATGTAGCGATTGTAATTATTTCCGAGTGCAGCGGGCCAGTTTTTTGGCAAGTTGTAACGTGCCGTGTTTGGTAGGGAGTACTGTACACGATCCACCCAGACCGATTCCCGTCACCCGGGCGCCGGCTCAAGCTCTGTTTGGCTCATAATTACAGACCATATCAATGCCAATCACCAGTTTGTAGGGATGCACGGGCCATCCGCTTACGCTCCGTCAGGGCCGCTTCTCCCACAGCCGGTTACCCGGCGGAAAGACTTTTCCTCTACCCATGTTTCGCATAAACCAAAAAAAATTTTGCGTGCGGTCCTTGGGTTCAAATCTTGGCTAGGCCCCCAATTGTGACCGGTCGTTTCACCTGTGTCTGCGCACAATCCCCAGACGATGGTTTTCCGGTTGGACACTTTGAAATGAATTGAACTAACTCATGTTTTAGTGGTGTCGAGCTTTTATTACATTAAGGCCGTGACCTGCATCATTATCACGTTCCCTGCACTTCCTCGGTTTGCCGGTCATGTGTCGACGGCCAAGGAAGCGACAAGTAGCCATAATACTTAAGATACATCTTTCCGGCTACATGGGGCAGCTATACGTACTCTCAGTACAACCACTGCCACGCCCACTGCGTACAACACAGAGCGACCCCGCTCATTCTCATGATGGGCCGAATAGCTAGCACTGCCACCACCTGTCTCATCTCTAAGATGGGCAGAAGCAGACTGACTATGGATTAGGGGTTGTGCCTCCCAGCTTGCATTAATGGATGTGCCCCAGAGGTCACCTAACCAGGGGTCCATGCTGCCCTCCAGTGAAATTTGGTCACAAAAGAACACTGTGTATGCAACATGTAAGGTATTGCCCAGGTAGGAATGTGTTGGTCATGGGGTCATGTACAAGGAGGCTAAAGAGCATGTACAAGCTACCCCAAGTAGCCAATAAGTGTGTGATAATATGGCTAAGAACCAGTGGCCTCAGCCACTGATACGGGCTGGTAAACCTAGTGTGTGTCGGAAATGTGGCAGGGAAACAGGGCACAGACCCAAATAATAAAGGTCTCTAACTAGGATCATGTATTCGTTTTACTCATTTAACATAATAGGCCTTAACCATGCCGTCTGGAGAATGTGTCTAGTCAGTGTGGGAGCAATGTCACAATTTGGCTCAGTGATTAAAAAAGTAAAAATTTCTTTTATAATTAGAGATCTACTAAATTACTAGGGAGTTTGTGTTAGCATGACCTATATACTATACTTACCCCACAGATCCCGCAAGGAACTGTGGGGTAAGCCATAGTGAGTCGTGAATCCTACCCTCACAACTTTCTCTCTGTTTTATCCTTGTTCCCAAATTTCTGTGAGTGTCTTTAGTTAAATCGTTCTCTAATTTGCGATTTTCTTTCTCAAAACCACTTTCTTTATCATTTTTACCTTTCCGCCTTTAGGGGCCTTTACGTGGCGGTGTCAGGGATACGGGGACAAAGTAACAAAGTGGAAGTAGTAAAGGAATGATATTCAAACATGGTGCGGTTGTACTGTCGATTGTTCTGACATGGACACTCTAAAATTCTGGAAATTGGTCGTAGGTCGACCAATTTCGACACACTTTTTGAAAAACACATGGAAATTATTGTATACAGAATTGCGAATAACAAAACGAACGGGAAAGTGAGAATCATTTTTTCCACACCCCCCCCCCCTCATACTTTTTGTTTTTATTTTATTTTTTGTTTTCCCATTATTTTTTTTGTTTTGTTTTGTCTCTGTAAGTAACCGATCAACTTAAATACACTTGGCCATAGGTTGCAATGGAGACTTAGGCCTGACGGTGAGATTGCCAAGACCAAGCTGCGCTGACAATTTGTCGAAATCTGGATATTGCTAATAAAATTTTTTTTTGCAATTATTTTTGGTTTTTGACTAGTTTGTTGCAACTAATTGCATTGTCTGAGATAAATGCAATTTATTTTGTTTTTGGACTTATTTGTGGTTATGAAATAATTTTTATTTTTCTTTTGTTTCTTAACTAGAAATAATGACCGTTACAAAAACCGTTAAATTGAGAGTCATAATTCATTTCTTTGTTTGGACAAAAAAAGGGGGAAAGTCACTAATCCCTGACACGAATCTCTCTTAAGAGATTAAAAGGATAGCGTACACCCCTCTCAATAATCGAATGACTTCACTTTTTAAAGTCAACTGACCTGACAACGAAGGATGGCCTACGTCATATGTCATTAGCTGGCTGTCGATTTTTTAGCATTGGAAGTTTAGTTTGCTTTCTGCAGCAGTGGTGTGAACACCACTCATTCAGACACGCCAAGTTTTTTAGGTCTAGTAGAATTGCCCTGTGTGGACAAGACATTTTTTCAAAACGTCTCATCCACATTTTACGCGTTACGCTAAGAGTCTCATGATGCCATCAAAGGTTGATCTTTTTGCCTTGAAAACAGCTCTCGAACAGGAGGAGTGTGAGAGGGAAAGGGATATTGAACAGCAATGCGAGCAGGACGATCGAAAGAAAACCACTGAATCAGGGGATGAGGATGACAGTCCGATGGTTTCGGATGATGTTATTCAGACCATCCTCTAGCTCACTGGAGTCGACATCCTTCGGCCCAATGCTGACATTCAGCTTGCGGCAAAAATAAATTTTTGGGCATCTGAGAAACAAGATTTACTTACTGAAAATAGGGACTTAAATGTATGTTTAGCTGAGGTGAAAGCTGAAGCCAATGGCTATAAGGAAACCCTTGCTCTGGCCCTAAACAATGCTGGGGGTGGCGGCAACGTAAGTTTCAACTGTCCACCACGTGCCTGCGGCAAGAAAGTTTCAGCCCTCAAACTGCTCGCCTTCACAGGCTCATCGATAAAAGCAGCCAAGTTCTTATGTGATATAACTCAGTCGTTTGATGACAAAGGGTGGGACAAAGATATGATTGAGAAGGGATGCATGGCCACCCTGTTTAAAGGCGAGGCATCGGACTGGCTTTACCGATACAAAACATGAGAGGAATTTTCGATCACGTTTTGTGGCCGGTGGATTCTATCTGATGCAATGCTCTTTCAACAAATTAAAGCAATTTGTCAACAACCGACATGAACAGCATATCACATGCTAAAGCGGTGGAAGAAGCCTGCATGCAAATGGCCATTCCGCCAAGCAATCGAGAAATGATCCCGATTGCTATAGGTGCTTTAAACCCGTCAGTAGCATACTTTGCCAGAAAGTACTACGAGAAACATGCCTGCACATGGGCAAAATTCCTTAAACAAGCGCAACACTGGGATATGGTGTGCAAATCCGCATGGAAAACTTACAGCCAGCTCAGGCTGTAACAACTGTCAAAACGACAGTAGCCGCATGCCCCACGAGTGCAACAACCATTGTAGTGGCTCCACCTAAGCCAGCCGTGGCTATACCACAGTCAAATGTATTGGTTGACCATTTAAAAGCCTCGCGATCCGCTGAGTGTTTTACATGCGGTGGCCAGCATTCTCTAAAAGACTGCCTTTACACCGTTAAATGTTCAAATTTACAAGCGGCATTAAAAAGGCTAGAAGAAATGTCTCAGACATTGGCAGCCGAGATGCTGGCAGGTGGTGATGAGGCAAAAAACAAGTTGGTGCAGGAGGAGGCCATTCAGGAAGTGTAAGCGATTATACCTTACTCAAACCTTCTCCTGCCGAGATAGAAAATGATGCAGTTTTCCACCCGTCCCCGACTGGCAGAATTCAGCCATTTAGACATTTTCAACAAAATTGCGCTACTGATTACGTATTAGTCTCAACCAAAACATGGCTGCAACCGATGCCATTCATAATGCTCTCTGTGAACGGCAAAGCAATGAAAGGTCTGATGGAATCAGGTTGTGGTGATTAATGTTGGGAATTTCCCAGTTTTGTCACTAGCTGACGTTAGCACTGTGTTAGATCATGTTAAAGATGATGAAAGGATGTACAAATATGTAAATTTATGAGTTTATGTATTTTCTGAAAAAGTATAGAATAGAGTGGAGCTATTGTTTGAATTGTGCTTGTATTGTTAAGACAAGTAAGAATAGTATTAATTGTCAATTGTTGACACTTTAGCGATAAAAACCTGTGAAAATATTATTATATAATAATAATATTTAATTGGAGAATTTTTCTTGTGACTGAATAAATAGTTGTGTTTTATTTTGATGATAAAATTCGTTTATTTATTTCACTTTATTCAAGATGTCCGCTATTCACTATTTTGTTGCACAGCTGTAAGCTAAAAAATGGATCGCACATCCTGTGTTTTTAGGCACTAAGCATGTGCAGTGAGGTTTTTCCTCATCCCTCAGGAGAAATAATTTCCTGAAATTTTCACTTCAACCAAAATCTTCAGCCGATGAACATCACTAAAATTAACTCCAACCTAACATCTCTCTACTGCAGTTTTGAAGTCATAATTTGTCTCAAAAATAATCTGAGAAGGATCAACTATTTTGCTTTAGTAAAATACTAAAGTGGAATTTCCACATTAGGCCCAGCCAATTGTTGGGATTGATACCTTCTGCTTTTCCAGTCAGGGATTGGGAAAAGCAACCATCTTGCTTCAAACAGGAGTTTGAAAAGTGATATTACAATAGTGAGTAATTTTAGTATAAGAAATTATTCATTCATGCTTGCTCTCAAGTGAGAGCTGTGAGCGTTCTTATTAGCGAGAATATTGTCTAATATTTGCGGAATTGCCGTCGATCGCTGATTTAATAATCGGTGATCATTTTTCTTCGTGTGCGACAGTACGACAAATCGGCCAACAGAACGTCAGTCATTCCCCGAATGCAGTTCCATCGTGTTGTGGAATCCGACCCTAGTGCTTCGAGGAACGGCTCAAATATTCCAATAATATTATTACTCAATATCTTACTAATTATATTTTATTTAATCAAAGTGTATTATTTTTTGCATGTTTTATAATAAACTTGTTAATTCATTTGCAAAGGAATTATTTCTGCTTGAGTGTTTTCATAGTTAAATTATTGTTTGCTTCAATTTAATTAAATTGAAACACTAGCAATATTCGTAAAGAGTTTCTTAGTAGTATAAGAAACGATTAAGATAAAAATTGACACGACACTTGGGGGCCCAGCTGGGATAAACCTCAAGCGTAGAAATTGTTTCTTTTTCGATCTTTTGCGAATGAAATTTTTGTTAGACACTGTTAACGTAAGCTTAACTAAACTAACAGCTCTTCGAGATACTATGGCAAATAAACATCAGAGCCATGAAAGTTCCGAGAATGAAGCAAGGGAACGTGAAAACAAGATTTGGTGCGGCGGCCCGGGCTACGTTTCGCCCGCTTTGATGCCTATGCAGCAATGGAGAGACTTGCAGCCCTATTCGTCGTTTTTCTCTGACCAACATTGGTACAAAAACCGATCATATAGGCGATATGATGAAGAAAACTTTATCCCGGTTCCACCCTGGCTGCCTGGCTTTGTGACATCGCTACAAGGTACCAGTTCCCAACAACAGCAATTTAATTCGAACGTTGGATATGGACGGCCGAGTTGCTCTCAACAGACGAACCCGCTGTCCCAATCTCAAGAGCCACTACGGATTAATTTAGGAAATTATTTTCCGCGACTGCGTAAAGATATTTTCGGGGAACTTCCCACTCGTGATACAACGAATCAACCGGCGAATTGGCAACTCTTTGGAAGTTACCCAAACATTACCCCAACAATGTGGAGTGTACCACAACAAGTAGTATCATTGCTGATACACTTAGCCAAGATCCTGATTTGCTTCCTGTTTACACGCAGCTGACTCCAATGGTTCCAACGAGAGAAAAACTGCCAAGTTCTTCTAAACCTCGACCAGTCGAAACTTCTATCCAAAAATATTGGAATGAACTGCCTAGCTTTGCGTCTACCTTCTGCAGCTCACCACCTGATCTGATGATCCAGGATGAGGCTGAAGAAGCCTGAATCCAAGCTCAACGCGACGCATAGAATCGACAATCATGGGCACGACAGCAGACTTTTGCTAATCTAAACCGACCGCAGGACCACGCGATCGACAGCCTACAAACGCAAGATTCGGTTTGGCTGGGAAATCCAAATTATTACAGATTACCGAATCCAATCCCACCCACCGATAAAACGGAAATTCCAAAACTTGCGCGAGTACTGTCATCGCTAATCGAGAATTTAATTAGACAGAAAAATGAAGAACGAACGGCGACTTCGCAACCAAGTGGGTTTCAACCCCAGATTTCACTTGATTCATCGGGAAAACCCCGAAATAAAGTAGAAACTATTGGTCTAACTCAGATCGTTTATCCACCGGCTACATCTATCCCGAACACGAGTCGTCAGTCAGACGTCAATTTTCCGTTAAATTTTCTAGTTACTTGTTCTAGTTACTTCTACACGGACGAACTTATGTGGATTAAAATTAAATCAGAACACTTTCCTAGCGTTCTACACATGGTCGTAGACCGTAAAATGAAGATTCTCCGAGTAAAGAAGTTTGTTCAATTAAAGACGTACCTGTTGGTGGACGACCAAATTTTATGGTTCAACGCCATGCCACTCCAAAACGACCAAAAGATAAGTTTTTACGGAATACAGCACGGCGACACCTTAATAGTTGAGCGTCAAAACTACCAATTGGACCTTCTTATAGAGACACCACGCCCTCTCAAACCTTTAGTCTCAACTAATGAATCGAGTGGGCATTTATCAATTAGCGGCAGAGGTGATAGACCAGATCCACCTGCACCGCCTCCTTGTCGAATTCCAATGCCGCCGAACAGCCCCGATATCACGACTGTTCGACTATCCAACCACTTCCAACAATCCAACCACTTCCAATCCAACCACTTCAACAAGTTAGTTATGATTGTAACACTATACACCAAAATGAGACAGATTAAATGCTACATAGAACAACAGACAACATGGGATATGTTAATTTTATGGAAGGAACTAAGATATTTTGAGAACGAGGAACGCATACAAGACTGCAGCATACGTGATAACAATATTATCCACGACACTGTCTACGTTCCGATGCTGTTTACTTTGATACCTCGATTGGTGACACCCATGCCTAAGGACGATGCTCCTTCGCGAACGACGGTGCCTAGCCGTGCTCAACCACGCAGAGCATTACCGAGGCCGTGTACTAACCCATCGTCGATGGGAGATCATTTGTATTGTCGGCAGACATCTCAAAATGCGCCGATTGGTGCACCTTCGCACGCAATCAATCGTCCAACTATGACTCGTCAACCTCCACTAATATTGGAAAATCCAATTAATATTGGATTTTCTTGTAGAGTTTCTTAGTAGTATAAGAAATGATTAAGATAAAAATTGACACGACAAGGTGCCACTAAACCTTTTGTGAGCGGTGCTTTTCTCAGAAAATATGGATTGTTACAGTTAATGAAAAAGTCCGACAATCCACTGACTGTCTCGACTGGCGATAGAGTTCTAAAATCTATTGGGACTGTTAAACTGCACTTAAAATGAGCAACAGGTGAGAAGGAGGTGACGTTTCAAGTCAAGCCTTTACCTTCGTCATATTTACTACTTGGGTGCAATTAGATAGAGAAGAACAGGGTGGTTGTATTATTTTCTAAACAGGAATGGTTCCAAATCGACCTTCCAGAAGTAACAATCCCTTTTGACAGAGAACCAACAACTCATGAATTAGCGGAAGCTGTAATCGTGCGGTTGGAGGGGATGCTGATGACAACAGAAGAGGAGAAATCTTCGAATGACATCATCGGTGGCCTCCTCTCAAAGTGCAAACTCGAAAAAGATAACTTTAGCAGCTTACGTGGGTTGTTACAAAAATACCAACATCTCTTCAGTGATATTGCTAGGTGCCATTTCACGGCGGAACATTCAATTCCGACCAAATTTTCTAAACCAGTTAGGTGTAGAGATGGCAAAAGCTGAGATATTATGTGACTTAGTGTCTGTTTTGGAAAACAGTGGGTGGGTGGAATACTGTGAGTCCCCTTACAACAATCCACCAGTCATAGTGTCAACAAAAGGTGATACTTATCGCCTCTGTATTGATTACCATGCTCTGAACAACATTACAATCAAGAATGTTTATTACATGCCTGAAATTACAATGATCTTAGCATGCCTAGGGGAGAAGAAGGTCATTTTAACTTTCGATCTCACTAAGGGCTATTATAAAATTAAACTGAAAAAGTCCAATAGAGCGAAAACAGCTTTTTCAACACCACAAGGAACATTTCAATTCACTAGAATGCTCTTTGGCCTCTGTAATGCTCTATCTACATTTCAAAGGATGATGGACGACGTTTTGGGTGATGCAAAATATAAATGAGCAATGGCATACTTAGATGACGTCATCGTTTTTATCGATACCTTTAGGGATCACTTGCGACATTTGGAAGATATCTTTCAAATGTCACAAAATGTTCTACGTTCCAAATGTCCAATGTCATAAACTGACTGCAAGTCCCTCAAAATCTTTTGTCTGCTCCAATAAAATTGAATTTCTCGGTTTTATTTTATCTGATGATGGCTATAGCCCGAATCTGGACAAAATCCAAGCAGTAGACAGATTTCTGATACTAAAAGACGTTAAATCACTACAACGATTTATTGGCATGGCCTGTTATTACCTTACTCATTCAGAATTTTCATAAAAACTGTGGACTACTTTTCGAATTTATTCGAAAGGATGGTCCATGACTTTGGACAGAGGAATGTAATCGAGCATATGAAAAAATCAAGGAGCAACTGTCACAACAGATCGTGCTCTCATTGCCCAATTATAACCTTCCTTTTATTATTTACACTGATGCAAGCTCAGCTGGTCTGGAAGCAATCCTTATGCAACAGTTACCAGACGAATCAGTGCTGTGTTCAGTGGCCTATGAAAGTAGGACGTTGCATGGAGCTGAGGCCCACGATAGTGCATCCAAATTAGAATGTTTAGCAGTTGTTTAGGCTGTTAAAAAATTCCAGCAATATGTGGAGTATTCACATTATACAGCGGAAACTGACCATATGGCGCTTGAATAGTCAGCCGAAAATCTTGACTGGCTGGCTCGCCAGGTGGGCTATGTTTTTTTAATAAGAAAATTTCACTATTGTGTACTGAAAAGATTCTAAAAATTAAGTGGCTGATGCTTTCTCACGCAACGGGGGGGGGGGGGGGAGTGGATTCTATCCCTTCAGAAATTAGCACTGAAGACAAGGCACTTGCACGTGCATATGTAATTGAGCCGGTAGATGACTCTGCGTTACCTCTATCACCTGAAAATATTTGCGTAAAACAGCAAAAGGATGTAAACCTCATTTAAATTATTGAATGGTTATAGGCCGATGACTCTACAACCGTCGACATAACTCATTTACATCTACATTACAAAGATAATTTAGTCGATTCTCTAATTTGTAGCAATGGAGTACTTTTAAAACATGCCGCATACCGCTCTGATTGGTTCATCGACTCTCACGATGACACTGTGACATTGAAAATTGTTGTACCACTATCTTTGATGCAGTATTGTCTGCACCAGTGCCACACCATCCATCATCTAGTCATGAAGGTGTGAAAGTGACATTGGAGCACCTGAAAATAATTTACTATTGGCCTAAAATGATAGCTCTGATCACCAATTACATTAAACAATGCAATAGGTGTCAGAAATGCAAACCAATTCAGTGCAAGCCTGCTGGTTTGCTATCTCCTGTCTCCCCCAGAAATAGGTCAATTTGAACATATTGGGATTGATTTAATGGACCCCATTTATATTATAGTTATGAGGCACAATTGTTGGTCTATTTTATTTAACTGACCTGCAATTTCTGCATTACTAAATTTTCTTGTGCTGTAATGATGTTTTACTCAAGCTTGTAATTAGTGTTACTACTTGACTATAAGGTAGTAAAGTGATTAGTGAATTCTAATCCAATGTAAGTTATTGGCATCTGGCTGGTAGAAGTGAAGTGATGTCAATCCCTTTATCTACATTGGTTAACCATATTCCCAATGGTCAACCTCCGAACTTGACCTTTAACCTGAATATAGACAAAAAAATGCTTTCTCTAGTCCACTTCCAATGAAAAATTTATAAAACTATGCTTAGGTTGGCCAGGTGGTAGGCAATCAAAGTTCCTGATCCAACACCTTAATCCTATTACCATTCTGAAAAGTCCAAAGTATGACCTTCAAAATTTTTAAAAACACTACACAATTGTTTTTTTAATCTTTTACTCATCATCATCAGTATTGAGTAACACAGATCATCTCTCATTGGTTGATTAGTGTGACCTTGTGACGGTTCTCACTGCACTGTCGGCTAGACACGGTCTCTAGCACGACAGATTCATGATAACGCCACATGTGAA
>JAQFZU010001739.1:0-11908 GCA_034696185.1 Henia vesuviana | reverse complement strand
TAATTTTCTTCGCTATCATTTCCAAGGAAAAAGACATTTCAGTTTTCAAGAACTCGGAAAGGCTGAATTTGCATATTTTTGACAAGAAAAAAGGCAATGAAATTTAAATTATGATTAATGTCACCTTGGAAATAGTCATAATATTAATTGGAAAAATTATCGGATGAAGGAAATGGGTTTTTTATTTACGTTGTTTGTTAATAACCACTTTTTCTACGCTCGTTAATTCTTTAACACTTAATCCGAAAGGCAATTATGAAGAAAGCAATTAAGTGTGTGTGCAAATCGTTATTCAATTTGTGAAAATAATTACATAACATTTATGAAATTAAGTATTGGAAGAAATAATAAACAGTAAATGCTACTTTCACTTATTCAGAATTGGATTTTGGAGACAAAAAATTAATTAAAAATAAATTTATTTCTGAGAAACCAATAAAATGAATTTAAGGACGAATTTTGTTTACTTTTTAATTCCACTTTGTTGACATTGAGAACCGAAAAAAACTCAAGTAAATATGGGTATTTTTCTAATTCGTTGAGAAAACAAATTAAAAAGAAATTTTAATTTTTTTTTAAAAAATGTTTATTTTTGTAATTAATTTATTTCTAATTGTTTATTCACTTTTTAATGGTTTCCTGCAGAGATGACATTTTATATCTCCTTTTAAAAATGCTAATCTTAAATCCGACAACTAATCTCGGATTAGAAAATACTTAAATCCCTCTCAATTAAAGCTGATCTTCGAATTTAAATGACATTAATTTAAAAATCTTTAATTTGACATTTGTTACGTCATATTATTTACATTCTCATTAATTGTTATTACAACTTTCTCTATCTCAACTAATAAAGTTAGGAATCTCAATTAGTCACTTAAAGCACACATTTTATCTGAATTATAAAAATTCAAGTTAAGTTTTAATTTTTTTTTAACTTTATAATCCCAACTACTATTGAAAAGCTTTTAATTTCCCTTGAGTCCGGTTTAGTCATTCTTTTTATTCAATTTCTTTTCTATTTTTTTAATTTTTAACAATGTCTGAGCACGACATTGGTAAGTTGATGTTTGAGTAGCTTTTAAACCTTTTTTTCTATTGTATGGGGATTTTTCTTTAACTGATGAGCATGAGTATATAAAAACAATGGAAAAAATGAGAAACATAAAAAGATAAAAAAAAGTTAATATTTTTCTTTTTCTTTTTTATAGTTGTCACTGATGGATAAAAAGACAAATGGGTATTAACAATTTATTATTATATAAATTATATTTTACATTTTAATTATATAAAGTAATTGGTGTTTGTAATTAACTGTATAAAATACATATCTTTGGGGAATTACGAAAACTGTGGTTTTATGCTAAACTATAATTAAGGTAATGTTTATCTTAAAGAGTTAAAAAGTTGTTTGATCTTCTCATCTTTTAGTGAAAATATGTCAGTTTTAAACAATTCTTTTTAGAATTGATAAGTAAAGTTGAAAATTCAGTGTTTTGGGGTTACCATTTTTTAAAATTTATGTAAAAGTGTGATTTATTCCGAATGTGGATATAAATCACTGAAAGATTCATATGATTTATTTTGTCATAATTTTAAAATATTTTGAAATAAAAATCAATTTAAATTTTTTTTTATTTTTTTTTTATTTTACAGTTTTTACGTTAAAATCAGTTTCAAAACAAAGTGTGAAAAATGTTTAAAAGTGTCATTAAGATCCTGATAAAGTTTATCAATATAATCTAATGGATTTAATTAGAAAAGGAAATACTAAGTGAAAAAAAATCAAGTTGCTCTTTCGGTTCCATATAGGAAATGTTGAATTACAAAGTGAAAAGGTAGTAACGATGCGGTCGAACAACGAGATTTGTGGTTGTAATTAAATGGACAAAAGAGAAGAGATCGAAGATAAAAACGTGCAAATAGAATTCAAATGGATTCCCTCATCTTTCTCACACTATTGCATCATTTCTCGCCGTTCCACCAACGAGATGAAAGACCCATAAAAACGTGGAAAAAGTGAGCGATAAAAAAATAGTGGATGGAGTTAATGAAAGTCGAATGGGAACAAGAAAATTAAAATAAAAAATTTTTTTTTTTTTTTTTTTTTAAATGGAATAATTGAATTTGACAGACGGGTTGAAGAATTCACAAGGACTCGAATGAGTTATTAAAAAAAAAAGAAGTTTGTACTCGTATTATTTTTACTTCTCCCACACTGAAAATGGGATGGAAAGTGAACTGAGCCGTACGCCAATATCGATTGGACAAACCTCACGAGACGTTGCCTTGTTTGCTACGAGTTCATTATCACCTGAGCACGTGGTCACCGAGTTTGAATAGCTGTCTTGGTATGCATACTTTAAATCCCTCGACATGCACAGATATGAGTTTAGCTTCAACAATCTTTTTTTTTTTTTGTTTTGCACTCAATTGATGCATTTTTATTTTTATTTTTTATAAGTCGCGAATGGAGTTTCCAATTGGTTACTGGATTTGTTTGATTGTAAAAATGAATTGATCAATAGGGAAATGTATTTTTATTAATATTTTATAGGAAAATATTAATTAAAATATACTTAAAGTTGAAAAATTTTTTTTTGAAATTTCCTTTAACCTTATCTTTCCGTTTTTCTATATAAAACTCCTACATGAATTAAACAATAATTCAAAACACGAGATTTTTTTTTTTTCAACTAACTTTAACTTATGACTCTAGAACTTAACCCTTAGTCACACTCCCGAGATTAATATTTACAAAGCCTGTCATCATGGATAAATTTCGCTGTGCATTTGCATTTTTTAATATTAATACACGAAAAAAAAATTTCATAAAATATAAAATTTTTTTTTTGATAAAATAGAAAAAAAAATTGTATTATAAGCCGAACATAGCCATGAGCCTTGAAAAACTGTCTCATTCATCCACCAATATAAAACGGAGCTTATGTGGTCGCAGCTGATGTGATCTCTTATCGCACAAATTCGTATATACGCGCGAGTAAAGTCACCTCATTCGACACACGTTTACACATTTTTAAAGCGCTACAAGAGTGGAATTTGCAAGACGAATAACCAATAATAACTTGCATTTTCCCCTGACAGTAAAAAAATAGTTTAAAAAAAAAAAATTTAATTAATGAGGAAAAGAACACGTAAAAAGCAGTTGTGGACAAAGTAAACAAAGCAGAAATGACAGAGTATTAGTCTCCCGCAGCTACGCACAGGCCATTTCTTGATGAAAATACCCAATGTTGAGGATGTAAACAAACTTAAAAGATTTTTTGCAGTTGATATTCAGCTCGGACTATAATGGTTAAAGTCCAGGATAGCTACAAAAGCCACTCGCGACATGTAGCCAGTAGCCATATATGGATTTCGGATATTGGAATTCGTTGACCAGTTGAAATTTGAAATAGCCTCTTAGATTGGATAAAGCGACACTCAATAAAGAGGATGATGATTTGCAATGATGAAATTCAGGCAGAATATGAATTCAAACAACAACCTCGAACATTAACTGCAGATGTAATAAGAATTTCAGCTGCTTTTTCTTAAATTCTAATTAGATTTTCTTGTTGTACAAACACTTTCTGCACATTCTCACTTGTAATATCTTTTCATTGTAATTTTAAGGTTAGAAATTTTATATTTTGTATATTTTATATTTTCTCCAATTTGTTTCTCAATTTATTCTCGAAAATGCCATCAGCGAATTTGGTAATTCCGTAAGAAGACAACATACATTATATATGCGCACCTCAGGTAGCCATTTGAGTTGCAAAAATCGAGTTTTCGTACGTAAAAGGTTTGTAATTCAGGAATTTATTCTTTTTCACACATTTTAACTGACCTTTAGCATCAACTAGTTGAAAGTCATTCAATTCTATAGTAAATGCGCCTTTAGTATTGTCGATTATGTTGCACTTAATTGGAGGTTGCGCTTGCAGTGAATTGGTTGGTTCTCTCTTTTCATGCAATTTTAAAGTTATGCGTAACTCTTTTGGCTTTTAACTCGATTCTTTTGTTAAAGTACAATGTTAACTTTCGAGCAAAATGTCTGGTTCACTTCCTGTCTGAGCTTCTTGTTTTTTTTCTTTTCATTAAGGAATAAACAAAGAGAAATTAATCGATGAATTTTTAAACTCCAAGTGATTTGATCATTTTCATGTTTTTCATATTTTATCAACATAAAAAATTGAGTTTAATGAGCTAAAATTGTTTGATTAAAAGTAAGAGTCATCCATTATGTTGTTGCAGATTCGCATTTACTCTTTTCATCCTGTTAGTGTTGACATAGTTGTAAATCATTTTGGCCTGTCAGAACATGACATGACTTGTAGCATGATAGAGCCAAAGAAAGGAAAAAAGGAGGGAAAAAAAGACAGTTTTTTTGATGTTCCATTAGTCTATGGGGTCCATGTAGCTTAGTTTAAAATTGTTGTTTTTATCAACATATTTTATTTTTTGAAAATATTTAAATATTTTGGAAATTTTATGTCAAATGAAATTTATTGACACTTTCTCTCTCAAGTAATTACAGAAAAGTCTTTTGTCTTATTTTATATTGCCTTTGGGTTATGAAAAGGAGATTTTCTCACTCAAACTACTTTCATTTCTCATTCATGAAATTTACATGAAACTCAATTTTTTTTTCAATTTCATTTTTTAAAATTTTTTTAAATATTTTTTTACCATTTGTCTTCATTCCAACAAATGTAATTAGTAGAATAATATTCATTATCCTAATTCAGCAATTTTGGTTTAATGTTTTTACAATTTTCCCATTGACTTGAAGTAAAAACAAAGAAAAATGCATAAGGATCATAGGGTTATGACAATGCTTTTAAACTTGACAACTTGTCCAACAATGTCCACTATTGACCTGGTAAAATGGTGTTAAATGTTACATAAATGACTATATGTCAATATTTATCACAAAAATGTTTTTAAAAATGTTTTTGTAAATATTTGAAATATTTTGAAAAATGGAAAAAAAAAAGTTTTAAAGTTTTAATAAAAAAATAAACGAGTTTGTTACTTCATTCGATCAAACTCCATCCCCATCATCTTTAAATAAATATTTTCCATTTTTTATAACATTAAAAATAAATTTCAAAAACCACGACAATAAATAGTGAATCGTTTTGAAGTTTTTTTTTTTAATTTTTAACTTTGATATAAAACAACCATTGAAACTTTGTTCCGTTATAAATTGCTTAGATGCATCATTTATTTGAGAATAAAAGAGTAAAAATATCGCCTGAAACAACAGATTCATCTTCGTTTTTTTGTGAAAATAAAAATTCTTTATTTGTTTAAAATTTTTTCCCTTTAAAGGAAAAGTGAATTGTCTTAGTAAATATGCAAGTAACATTTAGAAAAAGTAAAAAGTTGTTAGTTGGATGCAAATGAAGCTCGTTTTGTATAGGAAACCAGGCCTAAATGAGGATGTTCCCCGTCCTGATAAATGGTTCGAAGACTCGCTCGACGGTGCGAGTGCTTTAGGGTTGGCACAATTCTCACACATCCTCGTGGCTGACGACAGAAGAAAGAACATTAGAGTTTGCATGAAAAAGGATAATTTGTTTTATGACTGGTTGTTAAAGTGCTGGCACACTTGATCTTGCAAAGAACCGAGGTCAAAGTTTGCATTACACAACATATTGACATCAATAATCATTGAAATTTACATTAAATATTTAAAAAAATTTATTTTTCATCAACTTTAAATATTCTCAAAAATTTTTCCCCTCAAAAATAAACTCGTGATATCCCACACACTTTACTATGCAGAAAACATATCTTTTTCGATGGTAAAGTGCTACGGAGATAGAAATTCATTGGATTTACGAGTGGAAAAAATGGCGTATGAACTCGGTATACGAGTAACTGCAAATCTTATTTTTTCCATTCCAAGTATTCAAAGGAATTGGAGAGGCAGAAAAAGAGAAATAAAATGGTGTAGGGGTAAATGCAATAAATTTAAGCCAGAGTTAACTGCCTTTCAAAGTAAAAGGACTAGAGTATAGATGCGAGAGTGAGAAAAATCGAAGATGGGGATAGAAATGAATGGCGAAGAAAAGGTGTTAACAATTTTTATACCAAAAACTTTTAGCGAATTCTTAAAGGGAATTGTCGAATGAAAAAAAAAAATTTAATCATCTTTCAAATCAACTGCAACTAATAACAATGAGAAATGGAAGTCGATTTACTCCAACTTAATGTACAACTCATTAATTAAGATTGTGGAAATTGCTGATGGATGGGCAAAGAATGCAATATGGAAGCAAAGTTGAAGCTAGGGATTATGGGATCAATATAAACTGCAGCTCCAAGTGGTCATACTGAGAAAGTCATTGTAGACTGTAATTGCTATAACCGTTAAAAGCCTCTTTTCTATATTGTACTCACCGAAGCTAAACTATCAAAGTAAAAGTAAAATTTTTCACATTATTATAAGTATAAATGACGAGTAAAGTTTTATCAATTCTTTTATTGTTTTGTTGCATTTGTAAACAAAAGTCTCGCGCCTTTTCTAATGGAAAATCAATCTTGTCGCCTTTCTATAGTTTAGTGCTGCAGAGACGAAATAATTGCAATTTGTTTGCATTCACTCTGACTTTTACATGGAATGTAGTTTGAAGTGGTAGTTGGTGCACACTTTGTCACTCCTGGGCCGTGATGTTGTCGCCTTAAAGGCTTCTGTAGTGAATAGAGTCTTTTCTTTACCCGAGCGCTCGCTACAAATAATGAAGGGTGTGCGGTCTGACTGAGCAATCAGCCTCGTGCATTCTTTGAGGTTCCTTTACTTTGCCAAGTCAGCACCTTTCAATAAGTTTGAGAGTCGACACACACATACTCTGATTGTAATTAGGCCAATTAAGGGGTTCTTAAAATCTAATTTCAAAGAGACCCTATAATTTTTCCTCAACAAAACAAATTGTGGGAAACCCTTGGTTACACTACATCTGAAGACATTTAACTAAAATTTACTCAACTAATTAAATATAAATTACGTGATGTCAGCTATGGCAATAAATCAAAAGTGAGCAAAAATCTCGAGACTCTTATTAAAGAACTTTAAGTAGAGAAAAATATATCCGGATAATTGTAACCAAGGTTCAGTAATCGGTGTTGAAATAATTACAAGTGTGGTTAATTACAGGAATTTGGTAATTACACATCCGAATGAATCCAAAGTATTAGTAGGTATTTAAGTTCCTTCACATTTCTCCTACACTCCCTCAGACTAATAATCCAAGTGGCTGATGTTATTATATATTAAAGCAGATAGAGAAGTAAGCTTAAAGTATAGCAATTACAATTATAATTTCAAGTAATAATTAATAAAATCAGTTTGAACAAAGTCAACTCTCTTTTAAAAACAACTTTAAAAAGCGATATTCATGAATATTGCAAACAAATTTCACAGCTGTTATATCGTTTTCTCTTTTAAGAGATGATTAGAAATACATGTAAAATTTTAGTCGTATAATCAAATTAGAAAACGAGTAATTATTTACATCCGAAGCACACGCGCGTATGCATTTATCCGTCTCGGCTAACCGCATTAACCAAATGCTTTGAACCTACCAACTTTTGTTTATCCACGTTTGTCACGCACTGCTAACAATTTCAACGATATTCTTCTGACACAAACCTTTTTTTTTTTTGCTTATTTCATCTTCAATAACCATAAATAAAAGCTGTAAAATATTATTAACCATAACATTAAAGAGATGTGTTGAACTAAGCTCGTGATATCTATTATTACTTGTACAAACATCCAATAGACACTTCATTTACTTGATTCTGGTTGAAATTAACCACTTGTGGATGAAAGGTATTTGGTCTGCATTTGACATTATAGCAAAGCTGTTGTGACAACATTTAAATTTCCCTTTTTATTTTCACAGAACTTTGTGGGAATACATAAAATGCAGGGTTTAGGAAATGGTCGAGGATTAAAGCCCTTGCGGAGATGGTGATAGAGGAAATGCAACTGAATGATGTACCCGCAGTTTTGAAATTTATTAAATGTAATAAATTTTTTTTTTTAAATATAAAAAAAAAAATTTAATCTTCTTTCTTATAAAAGGCTTAATTTATTCACTCAAGATTCAATGTTAAGCTTGGGAGTGTGGAAAATGCAGGTTATGCTTGCATTTCAGTCAGCACCAATTAAGTGAAGCACCAAGCAAACTAATATCCATTGTAAGTTGTGTTTGCTTTAATGCGTTACATAATGGCATCATTGTGTAGATAAAGTGCCTTTTCAGTGCACAGCTCTTGTCTAATCTGAATTGGACACCTGACTGAGTTTTATGGCTTAACTTTTCTACTTTTTTTACACTTTAATTGGTCAACATTAGACACAAAAGAAATATTCTCAGTTTCTTATTATTATTTGCTTTAAAATAGGTAAATAAGAAAATTCTGGTATTTTGAGAAGATGAAAAAAATGTTTTCACTTTAAATCTCCTTCTTTCAATGAATGACTTTTATCAGTTTGGTTTGCATAAGGCACCTATTTGTCATCATGTGAACAAAAAACTGATATGGGAATAGGATAGGATGAAAAGAGAGAAATGGATTTTTCAACATTTCTTTGTTTGCATAATCTTTACCCATTCCACATGATTAACACTTATTATCTCTTTCTTTCAATCCCTTGAAATGATATTGGCATTAGGGATATAAAAATTATATTTAAATTAATTAGAATTTTATTATTTATTTATAAAATTATTTCAATTCAAAATCAGTGAATTTAAAAAAAAAAATTTTTTTAAAACAAAAGATATCATGAATATTCAAAGCCATAAAAGAATAATACACATTTCTCAAGTATACAGTGATGGATCGAGTTTGAGTTAGTATTTTTTTTTTTTTTTAAAAACAAAAAAGAAACACAGAAAGCTTTTCTTTTTGCTTCTTTTGCAGAAAGTAGATCCAAAAACTCGTTTTCATTCTTTCAATGCCAACTCTGCTTTTTGCTTCTTTTTTCTATGTTAAAATGTTAAAATTCTAAATCTTTTTTCTACTTTTGTTCCACGGTTTGAAATTTCCTTTTCTCATGTTGAATGCGTGTTTAATCCATTGAAAAAGTGACATTCTCTTTTCTAAACTCGTACAAACGACATTTGATACTGATGAAAACTCAGCTTGAATTTCTCACTAAACTCTGCTTTGCAAATATCCTTTAGAGGATTAGTCTCTTAAAGTAATATTGCGCTTATTACTAAAATTATAATACAAATGGTTAAAAGTTGCAGCTAAATATCAATAACTTCAAATTAAAATTAACAAATATTATATTAAAATATTTAAAGAGTGTAAATTCATTATTTTCATATTACGTGTTTAGTATTTTCTCCCACTTTTTTTATTCCAATTGTCCATCCCGGGGTCACTTGGGTGAAACCGAGATTATTTATAATGCCTTAAGCTTAAACTAAAACAAACTGGAAGAAAACCAATATTTGCAGGATTGTCCGCTGTAGGCGAAGAGTCCGAAAATCCAGTAACTCTCAGTCTAAACACAAATCAATGAATTTTAATGTTCAACATTCACTAAAATAAGGAAAATTGTTGAGTAAAAATGTTTTGTGTTTGAATTTGGTTGTAAATCATGTAAGTTATGTTGATTAGTATTAAATGTCGAGGCCAAATGAGATTCGTTCGCATCTCACCTTAATTTCAACTCGCTATACAAACTTCATTTAATGGCAAATGAAGAATGATTTTGATACACTCCGTTTTCAAGCTGGAGTTAAATAAGGTCGGATGTTATATTAAAACTGATTTACGACTTAAATTAAAATATTCAAAACAAATGAATTTACAAGTGCACAAGTGGATTTTACGAATATCTTAGCGAATAAAATGTAAAGTGATATTAATTTAAATTAATTTAATTGTTAGAAAATTTGAAAATCTTCTATGATAGGATCAACTGGTTCATTCAATCATTTTTGAGGTGAAAACAGACTTTTAGAGATTTAGTAGAATAAAATTTTAGTATTCCAAAGAACATAAATTTCTCATCGATTTACTTTTAAACTCTCAATTCTGGCATTTGGCCAAAAAATAAAACCAAGACAAGAAACTTTAGTTTTCAACGTTGAAAATAAACAAAAAAAAAAAAAAATGGCTATTAAATTTACTATTGTTTTTATTTAATCATTTGAAATATTCAGTTTTACATATTTTATTGATTTTTATCAATATTAATGAAAATTCTAAATATTTTTCACATTTCAGCAAAACTCATGTTATTTTTGGATAGTGTAAATCTCATGTGTATGGAAAAGCCCTTTTAGCATTCTGGATAAAAATACTTTGTGTGATATTCCCTGGACTTTATAAAAAGTTGGTTGAAAGAGGCCACAATGGATAATGGAAAAATTCAACTTGTTCGTCTTGAATAATACATAGTACTCAATAGAGTTATAATGAAGCAAGAAAACGACTCCATTCTCAAGATTTCTCTGCTCTTTCACCCTTCTTCCTTTCCTTTTATTCTCTGTTTTAATGTGGATTTTGGAATTTTATTGCTTTTAATTCTTCTGGAAATTTTGTAAAGCTGAAATAAACTGACAAAACATTTTTATCAATAATTCTAACAAGATGTTTCCAATTCAATTGTATTATTTGTGAATTTGGTTGCTAGCAGTTTCCTTTCTCTAGTTTAATGTATTTTTTTAAGCCAAGAAGTGAAAATATCGTCTTGAATTGGAATTGGTTGGCAGTGCTCCAAATAAATACCATTTTGTACCATTGGGCTTTCCATCTAATTGCCACCGGGTCCTTTTTAAGCCTAGTCTTTAGTTTCTTTCTATTTATTCATTTGCAAATGCCACTTGGCGCAATTTACAGCATTTTATTCCGATATCGAGAATAAGTAAATCTAAATTTAAAGGAAAAAAATTCTTTTCACTTTCTTGCTACTTATACTCCGTGATTGTGTCACGGAGGTGAGAAATGTAATACTTTCTTTTTTCCATTACCATGTCAATTTACAGACAAGGGATTTGGAGGATTGTGAATCTTTTACCTAACCATCTTGTCTCTTTGCGCGACCGACTCATTGCTATATGTCGTTTTTCGCAATTTTCTCTTGGGTTTTTTCCCATTGTGGACTCGTCTTACATTTACGGTTGCTACGTATGGTAATTGGAGGTTGCATGAATGTTGCTATGGCTCGAGACGGTGGTACGCCGTTGCCTATCCATTTTTTGGCATCTCTCTGGAAATAGCATTGGAAGAATTGATGCTCGTCTTATAAACGGACCGTGGTTTATGCGGTTTTGACTTGCTTCTTGGGGAGATGGAGTTTGAATTGTGTGAGATAACTTTGGTTCTTTTAAAAGAAAAAAAGTTGTTTTTCATGTTCAGAAAAATTTTTTTTTTTCTTTTGCTATTGGATACGGCAAAATTTATGTCGAAGAAAAATATTGCAGTTTGTGAGAATATGTTTATATAATTTATTTAAAATAAAAAAAATTTATTTAACTAATTCCAGAATGATCTGATGCGAGAAATTGAATCGAGACGAGATTTGGTGCACAAATGACAATTTTTGTTCATTTTTGTATCCGAATATAAAAATGTTAAAATATAAAAAAAAAAGTTATTTTAAACTTAAAAACAGCGTGTGAACGAGTTCCTTCCTCACTTCGGTCACATATACACGCACTTCAATCCACGTTATCGCCTTTTCTTTTCCTCTAAACGTTGAAAATGAGGTATTTTTCTTACCTCCAATGCAATTCCATACTCGGTAGCGATAAAAATTGGCAACTGGGAAAAGCATTCAACATTTACTGCCGAATAAGTGTGTGTCTTATCAACTTATAAACACACATTTTTTTCTTTCCTTTGTTTGAGTCTTAAAAAATAATTT